>JACCGJ010016434.1:0-15096 GCA_013407085.1 Atriophallophorus winterbourni | reverse complement strand
GAGAAACCCTTTCCGTTTTTCTCAGTCGCAGCTACAAATTCTGGGACCAAAGTACGGCTTGGAAAACATCGGACGTACCTTCGCATACGACGAGAATACCAGAGGAAAATGAACCAACTTTGGCAGCGGTGGGCGCTCCTTTGAAGCTTTCCACAGACGGGAAGTCTGGACGCTCGATTGGCTTATCCCTTGGCGGCGCGATCTTCGAGGATATCCAAATCACAATAAGAAAAAACGCTTTGGCAGTGGTGGTTGCTTCTCCGCAGCTGTCCACCGAAAGAAATTCTGGACGCTCGATTGGCTTGTCAGCCACATACTGTCCTGTGCAAACTGAACTAAACTAAACTGTCTAGTGCCCTTGCATTTTTAGATAATATCAGCTTCTTCCGCATGATGATGATTAATATGCAGTGAAGCGGCAGTTGAGTCAATAAAATGACATAATTTCATTTAATTGCATTGTATTCTGTGTGTATCCATATTATCTGATACGCCATGTAATTAAATCGATATAATATATAGTATTTATTATCATTGAAATTTTCTACGATAGAATTTCTAACTTTAATTTGATTAACTTTGAATTGGCATCTCAATTTATTTAACTATATCGTTTAATGTTTATTTGGTATTAATTTGGTATGTGTTATGCTTGACATTTGTTGGCTTCCTTCAGTGGATATTGACCATGGATGTACATCACAATCGCATGCATTTTAGGTTATACAGATTTTTGAATAACTAAACAGTCTGATTCGGTTGAAACAATCTTTCCCCATCATTTGCAACGTTAGTCAGAACCCTGTTGTAGGGCGTCAGTTACACCCCGCCAGCGTGATATGCGTTCAGCAGACAAGAGGTGTATCTGCTCCTTCCGGCTTGCAAACAACGCCTTATACAATAACTCCAATGTAATCGGTCATGAGCAAGTTCTTCTCAACTCGCCGGGTCAATGCGGAGAGCTTTCATATTTATTTTGCAGACGTCTTTGTACCGCAAGTGCGGTCTGTCCAATGATCGACATCCTAATTGCAACTCACCATGGTGCAGATCTTTCGTAATACGACCATTTTTCATTTTGTAGACATGACCAAGCCACTACAGGGGGCGCTGTCGTATTAGGGTGAACATGCTTTGTAGACCACCTTTAAAAAGCACCTCAGCATTAGTCACTCTGTCAATCTACTATATTTTTAGGATACGATGAATGCTTCGTAGATGGAAAGCGTTAAGCTTCCGTATGGGTCTTGCGTAGGTGGTCCAGGTTTCACTACCGTAAAGTGAAGCATTTAGCACTCATGCGCTGTAAACCTTCACCTTTGTCATTACAGTCAACTTGCGGTTACCCCAAATACGAGAGTTCGATCGGGAAAAAATGACAGCTGCTCTGCCAATCCGCATATCAATCTCCGTGTCTAGCGAGAGGTTATCCCAGTCGTCTAACCAACATATTTGAAATGATTCAAGATTCAAAATTCTTATTTAATAAGCAATTTACTTTTATATATATATATATATATATATATATATACCTGCGGCAGTTCCGTTTGGAATGTGGTATATCCAACTTGGAAGCATGACCACGGCTGTTGCTGGAAGATCGAAGGTGGAATAATAACTCTAGGGGTGGTGTCTAGGCTTGTGAGGCATAATCTAGAACCGGGTGTATATATGTATTCATCATGAGAGAAAAACACCCCGGGGAAAAACGTCCAAATATCCGCCGTAGCATGCCGAGCAGCCGAGACGCGCTTTTGTAAACGGTTTCGCATTGTAGACCATTTTTCAAACTGCCGCAAATCCAGACACCTAGGTCCTTTTCTTTTTCAGTGTACTCCAGGTTAATGTCGCCGAGCTTGTATGGATAGGAAAAGCCAAGGTCACGACCAATCTGAATCATCTTCGACTTTTGCATATTCAATGACAGTTTATTTTCAGATGACCAGTTGAACAAATCACTCAAATCGTTTTGCAGCAAGATACAATCGTCAGCATTTCTGATTTGCCTCCATACTTTTATATCGCCAGCAAACAAAACAACCTTACTATCATTTGGTAGTGGTATATCGTTTATATAGACTTGAAACAGTATTAGTCCAAGCACTGAGCCTTGTGGAACTCCGCTAGTGACATCGATGTTCTTCGATAATAGGCCGTCCACACGAACTCGGATGTGTCTGTTGCTGAGGTAATCTCTTAAAAATTCGTATAGTCTTCCAACAATACCGTGTTTCTTTAGCTTGTTCAAGAGTAAATTGTGATCTACTCTGTCGAACGCTTTAGAAATATCCAGGTAGCACGCATGAATACAACCTCCCGCATCTACATTCCTCGTCCAATCATCTAAGCTTGCCAGCAAATTTGTTAGACAAGATCGATTTCTGAGAAATCCATGTTGGGCAACTGCCAAAGGTTGATTCGTTTTCAGATGTCACATGATTTCTGCGGTTATTATTCGCTCAAAAACTTTTTATATCGGAGACAGCAAGGTCACTGGCCTGTAATTTTTAACATCAGAACGGCAACCACCTTTGTAAATGGGTATTATTTGTCCCAGTTTCCAGTCTTGTGGCACTACGTCAGCTTGGAGCAAATTATTAATCATGCAAGGTAGAGGTTCAGATAGCTGCGCATGACAGGTTTTGAGCAGCTCTGAAGTTATCTCGTCTGGTCCTGGAGATTTCTATACGTTTAATTTTCGTAAGTGATGCGCTACCACCATCGGAGTAATCAATACTTCAGTCAAGGTCGGTCGGTCAAGTCGAACGATTGGTTCTTGATCAGGCTCCATGGATTTCGGCGCAAAAACTCCGGTATAAATGACTGCTAACAGGTCAGCGGTCTGATTTATGGATTCCGTGAAGCCGGACGAAGTTTTTATGGCAATGATTCATGGTTTAATATTTCTTCTATCGTTTACAAGTCTATACAAGAGCTTCGGATTCTGGTGCATCTGAGAAATCAATTGCGATTGGAACGCTGGTTTATCATCTCGAATTAAGCTGATAACTTTGTTTCGCAGTCGTGTAAATTGTGCCCAAGAATCAGATGTGTTAGTAGTCTTGTGTAACTCCCACGCTACTGCCCTTTGTTTCATCCACTTTTTAGTCTTGCTTCGTAGTAAAAATTTATTTCGTTGAGACGTTTTCTTTAAAAGCAAACATTGAATGTTCCTCCAATATAGATTTGAGGTGCTGTAAGAGAGATCGCCAATGACTATCCGGATCGGAGTAATCCAGTTGTGCGAAATTAGTGTTTTGTAACTCGGCACACAGAGCACTGTAGTTCACAATTCTGACGCATTTTGTCCCGTCACTATTGCGCCTGACTCTACAAACGTACTCGAATTCTGGGACAACGTGATCGTTTCGTCTGATCAGCGGTTTATAAACGATATTCTCAACAGCTGTGGGATGTTATGTAATTATAAGGTCAAACGTAGATGGCTGTTCTGATCCTCTCATACGAGTAAATTTAAAAACGTGGTTATAAAGGGGCGTGTAAGCCAAAACGGCTCGAAGTTCATATTCAAATGTCTCTGATGGATGATCATTCCGGCTATATAGCTGGAGAAAGTTGAAATCCCCCTATTATTAATATTTGAGCATTGTATCGCGTTGTTACATAGCGCAAAGCAATTATCAGTTTATTGTTTATGTCGAGAGTTGCTGTTGGAGAACGATAGATCATTCCAAAAATGCATTGGTCTCCTGAAGTAAGAGTCAGAGAGCACCAAATTTGTCAGTGATATCAAGGATCTGGTCGTCCATAGCTCTACAGATAAACGATTGCTCGAAGTAGAGTTCTGCTCCTCCGCCATCGCCTAAACGGTCACGCCGGAGTAGAGACATGTTGGGCAAAAAGAGTTCATTATCAGACAATGAGGTATGGAACCACGTTTCTGTTACTGCAACTATGTGCGGCGCTGTTTCATCACAAATCTCGGACAATTCGATAAATTTGTTGAAAAGGTTGTTCGCGTTTCCATAGATGTACTTAATCGTATTTTTCGTGAGAAATGACGGGGTATAGACCGAAGTTATTGATCCGGCTTCTTTAGGTGGTAAAAGATGCGTCGTATTGGTCGCCGACGGCTTGAATCCACAATTAGTTTTCTGTGTGAATTGCTCAGTCCGACTCGATTTGAGCCGGACCTACGACGTTTTTAGATGCATTGATTTCCTCCATTTGGATGCAAACGATGCTATCCGCTATCTCCAAACGGGAAAGTGTTTGACTTGGTTTGGGTGGGTTAAGTCTAACATCCTTGGGTAGTGTTCGTTTTCCTTTTGTCCATTCCGACCTTACTATTTCATCCATAGCACTAGTCAAGAATGTAATCTTCAAATGTTTCGGTCCATCCCCTTTAGGCGAAAAAGGAACTGGAAAAGTGTCCACAACAACGGCATTAGAAATATGGAGAGAACACGCAATGTAGAGCCATTGTTTGACGTCGTGCTCTAGGGTTTTCTGATTCGATTCTCTAGAAGTATTTTCTGGTACACCAAGTAGAACTATACTTCGCAATACCGTTTGTTCCCTGGCTTCCAAGCTGTCATTCCTTTCCCATCATGGTACATCGGGATATATGCGGCAGTTTGAGTCGGAATCTGACTTGAGTAGGTATGCATTCAGCAATACGTTCTCGATATCAGCCTCGCATTTTAGTGTTACCTGAGCAAGCGAGGTTGACCAATATGAGGTGAAGTTGAATGGCGAGTTAGACGAGTCACTTTTTCTGCGTTTACATTTGCAATTTGCATTAGGTGAGAAAGTTCAGACCATTTCTCGACATCGTGTTTGTGTTTGCTATCAAACAGGCTTTCTTGGGACTCGCTGACATTCTTACATATCACGTTCAGCGTGTATGGGGTTTTCTTTTTTCGTATCGGAAAGTCAGGCGTGTTAGAATTTAAAACATTTGTGGCTTGACTTTTTGAGTCGGGTACAGCAGTTTTGGAGTGTATAGTTGAGGTCGACCGTAACAGCATATCTGTGTAAGAATGTCCTAATTCTGTGGTCGTTTTAGCTGATTCCAAAAGGGGAATAACCCTGCTTTTTGCATTTTTGGCACACGAATAGACTTAGTATTAGATTCCTTCAATAGTGGTTCCGAAATCGTTGTATTGATATGATGGTTCACATCAGTAATCACTTGCTTACTCACAAGATTTAACAACATTTCTTCCACACGTCGAAGGCCCAACTCCAAACCGGCCGTTCTATTTACGCCGATATGGTAACTTTGCTGCTAATCTGTTGATAAGAGCTAAACAAATAAATTTTGATAGATATGATCAAAAGTAGCACAGAATTCTTAGAATAAGAGAACTCCAAGCAGATTCGGCGAAGATATGAGCAGAAGTGTCAGAGCAACAAAATGCGGCTGCATTAAACAGCAGGGTACTAGTTCAAGCTGACAGTTTCTAACGGTGATGATTGTGGGCGATACAGTCCCTTGACCAAGGACTTAAGTCTTGCTCATGCTGATTGTTAGCCCAAATTCTTTGGATGCAGACGAGAAACAGTCCATTAGAGACTGGAGTTGTTCTTGGGAGTGAGCAATAATGGCTGCATCGTCGGCAAACGGCAGGTCACGGATTAGCACATCCCGTGCCTTGGTTTGTGCTCTCAACCGGTTCAGGTTGAAAAGCTTACCATCAATACGCGTGCGTAGGTAAATGCCTTTTGTACTCGTCCTAAAAGCGTGCTTCAGAAGCAGAGCAAAGAAAATGCCGAGCAGCGTGGAAGCAAGAACACACCTGACGGCCTATTTAATTTCATGTTGCGCAATGATTGTTGAAGATGTTAAGATCTTAGGTTTTGACAGCGAAAATATGTTTACTTCGAATTAAGTAAAACTAATCGAATGGACATAGACATGGGGCTTGTAACTAAACGTGAGGAACAGTTACGATCTGACGATGGATTCAGAGACGACCTTATCAGAACTCAGCGAAGGAAACATCAGTGAAAGATCTCAGCGTCATTATGACAGGAGATTTCACATGGTCTACTAAGCATACCAAAACAGCAAACGAGACTCTCAGGGAACTGTTCAAAAAACACTCATAAATGCCATATCGAAATACTTCTAACTTCTATACAAAGTATAAAATGTCTGAAAATTGTCCAGCTCCTTGTATCTAGGATTGTTGAAGGCAAGACAGGTAAAATCTATGCGGCACTGCTCAGAAAACTCTATTTGTTCTCACTTAGGAGACGTGGGTTGCGAGGTGGCCTAATAGAAGTATTTAATATTTTAAACGTTCTCTCGTGTTTACAAATACTGTTCAATAACGAAAAACAATAAAACATATATTTGCTTTTTTACGTATTTTTACCTTGTTTACTGAATTGATAAAATCTTAACGTGCTGATGAGAAACCAAACATTAGATTCAAGGTACCCCAATTCAAGAGTGTGTAATTTTTAACCCTGTGCAATTAATTTCGAAGTACCGAGTGCTCAACAGCACACAGTTGAAGGAAATCTGGGCGCATGATTTCGCAGTATGTTCAACTTGGATTTATTTACCACGCTGTGATAAAAAATCCTTACTAACTTTTGCTATTCTGGGAAACTAACTATTTTATTAAAAGCCATGCCTTCATTATATTTTTGATAATTCCTGCTGATTAATTATGCTAGTGAGCCGCATTTTTCCAGTAAATTTTCGTCATTCATACATATCACTGTCAGATATGAGTACAAGTAATAGATGCCTCAATTGCAACTGCGGCAAAGTGGACAAAGGCAATGAGTGCACAGCATGCAAGCGAAGGTCTCACCCTAACTGCTTTATACACATATAAATAAATTTACTATGTGATTTATGCAAAATACCGCTCGTTGCAGTGATATTGTAACGGCTATTAGTGAAAAACTACAGAATAGTGTATTATTACCCGGCTCAACATATGTCTGAATGTTGGGTATGAAGCCTTCTAATCCCAAGGTGCGAGTCCACCGTGTATGAAGATGGAAGATGGTAACCACCGTCGGCCAATCCTGGTTGAATTAAGATACCATGCGGACAGGATGCCTTCCTGGCTAGGGCTGAGCATATTGCCAAATCAATCTTAAATAAACTTCGGTTGGCAATAAAAGCTATACCCCACTTATGGTACTTGAGCCCTTCTACAAATCCGCTCGAAAGGCCTGCTTTAAATTTCAACGTTTGCTTAAACGGGATTTCGAGTTATCTTATGCTATGGATGATAAATCGATTCGGAAAATATGTAATATCTAGGCACAGACTAAAGGCAAAACAAGGGTGCCTTCAAATTGGCGGACCAATGTATCTCGCAGGTCAGGGTGAACGCAAGTAATGTTTTAGCTGAAATAAGTGCTATCGAGCAGAAGATCCAATATTTTTGTGCCATTTTACAAGAAATTCGTTGGGCTGCATCGTGAATATTGCGTTGCACACTATAAGGAGGACATCGTTCGACTTGAAAGCATACAGCATCTCGCAACTCGCATGATTGAGTGTCAGCTAGAAAAACCTTACGCTGCAGACCTAAAGTCGCTAGATCTTTTGTTACTTAGGGTTCGTCGTTTAAGACGTGACTTAATTAAATCATTAAAGATTTTGAAGGGCGTAATTAGCGTTCTTTTGAAGACTTCTTTACCTTAAATCCCGAGCGGGGTACTCGTGGCCATTAACTTAAGTTAGCTAAGAAGCGATGTCGGCTTCACTCAAGGAAACACTTTTTTAGCCATAGGGTGCTAAACTTCAAGAAGAGCCTCCCAGAAGAACTTAAATCCTGCAATTCTGACTGAGTTTCAATCAGGGTTTGGACAGAAAATCAGGTACTTTATTTCATATATACTCTCCCTAATTGATATACAAGCTTGGGTAGATCGTGTTTTTATGCGCTATCCCGTAATGAAATTAAATGCTAGATTTTTGTTTTTTAATACACGATTCTAATTCAGCTGATTTCTCACCGAACTGTTAAAGAGGAACTGCTTCTTCTGTTTTCAGCATCGGATATTACTCGGTACTCCATTAATACAATCCGGATAATCTCTTGAAACAGACAAAAAGATAAAAATATTGTGACAGTATTGAGTGCTTCTTTACAGCTTTTCATTGTAAGAAATTTTGGACGCTCGATTGGCTCGTTTGATAATTCCTTTAATGTGCAAACCGAACTAAAGTGAACTTTTAGCTGAGTATACTCAATATCAAAATGCAGGGTGCTCAAACGCATACTGTCGAAGGAAATCTTGGCGCGTGATTGGTTTTAGCCACCTATATCCCTGTGCAACTTAAACTTAAACTTGAACTTGAACATTTTCAGCCCTGAGAAACTCGAACTTAAACATGAATTTATTGCTGATGGATAGAAAGTTCACATCGTTTTCCATGTATGCTGTAGCAGGTTCACAAGAACTAAACGACCAAATACTTTTTATCAATGTTTGGTTCTCAACTGCAGACTGTAATAATTCTGTGTGCACGTTTGACTCTCAGCCCACAGCCTCCAAAATGGATTGCCAGTAGAACACAAGTGCATGAAAAACTCGTTGGAAAGCGAACGTCTTTCAGGTCTTCAAGGCAATACGCCAGAAAATAAGTGAGATTCGCTCTTCAGTAGGCTCCTGAACGAGAATAATCTATGTAGAACTGCCATTAGACCGGTGCAACCTCGTTTGCAAGCGCAGTCTAACCACTTATCTACTGCTCCGGTTTCAAAAACGGGGTATTAACGAAGGTGCTCCCACCCCGAGTAAAGGTCGATTAAAATGTGCGCGTGTACTGTACACAAATGGTTGCAGTATACGTTATATTTTGGGAGAGCTGCAGCTTGTTGCACTGGAAAACCAGGTCGACATAATTGCCTTCTCCGAATCACGGTTGTAATTCAAATTTCAAAGTAATTCAAAGTTTTAATGGTCCAAAAAGCAAATACTTTACAGTAACCACAGATTAAACATATAGGGAATTCATTGAAAACAACACAAATGTTTTATACACATGGAAAGTCAGCACGTGTATTCAGGTGCAAGGTTGGGTTTGGTCAACATATACTTGTCAAGTGCTTTAAGGCTCGGTGCTTGGTCCATTACTTTTTCTTATTTTTGTAAACCACCTGGCAGTGTGCTCGAGTTCACGCTGCTTCCTGTTTGCTGATGATGTTAAGATCCTAGGAACCGACAGTAGAGATACGCTTATCTCTGATTTAGAAAAAGTAATCGAGTGGACAAAGACCTGGGACTTGCCACTAAACTTGGGGAAGAGCTGCCTTCTGACGACTGATTTAGCGACAACCCCACTAGAAGTCGGTGAAGGAACTATCAGAATAGCTGGTGCTCAGAAAGTGACAGATCTCGGCATTACTATAACAGGCGATTTTAAATGGGCTACTCAATGTGCTGAAGCTGCAAACAATAATAATGGTATACAAACCTCAATTATATCGGAACGCACCGGTACAATGGAGTCAAAACTCCAGCAATAATAGATTCAATAAAAATGACGACCTGACGCATAAAAACTAGAAATAGTAAATTTACCAATGTTGTCGTCCAAATTTCTGTGTTCAGTTCTGAACTGAATATGCAGGTTGTCTGTCGTCAGAATTGTCCATTTTTTGTTCATTTTGAAATTATATGGTCTTGACCACAATTTAAAAAACCAAAAAATCCTGTTATATAATGCCTCGTTTTAGATGTCATGTTTTAAATGTACGCACCAATTTTCCATAGCTAACATCTCACCGGCTTGGTGAAGAGAAACCCTTTCCGTTTTTCTCAGTCGCATCTACAAATTCTGGGACCAAAGGACGGCTTGGAAAACATCGGACGTACCTTCGCATACGACGAGGATACCAGAGGAAAATGAACCAACATTGTCAGTGGTGGGCGCTCCTTTGAAGCTTTCCACAGACGGAAATTCTGGACGCTCGATTGGCTTATCCCTTGGCGGCGCGATCGTCGGGGATATCCAAATCACAATAAGAAAAACGCTTTGGCAGTGGTGGTTGCTTCTCTGCAGCTCTCCACCGAAAGAAATTCTGGACGCTCGATTGGTTCGTTAGCCACATACTGTCCTGTGCAAACTGAACTGAACTGAACTGAACTGAACATGAACAGTCGGCCTCGAAATAAAAGGCGGGCACATTAAAAATTCTAAAAGCCCTAAGCTGTTTCTATTCACCTCTTGCGCGCCCTAGACGTAATTTTAGGCGTGTTGACTGGGGCCTACTTTTACAGTCATCAAAATCTTACCTTCTGTTCTCGAGTGATTCTAGTGTAACTGAAAACTGGGACAGAATTTGCAGATTTCTTAACGGGCTACAAGACCTGCATGCTCCACTGCAATGCGTGAATAAGCACCAGCGGCCACCCTGGTGGTCTCCCAGCGTTCGTCGTTCTATTCGTAAACGTGATCGCTTATGGAGGCAATATAGGCTATCGCTCACCTCTGGTTCGTGGGTCCGTTACAGAACCGCCCGAAAAGCTTGTGTCGAAATGCAGAGAGTGTACTCAAACAGAAGTTTGAGTTATCCTTAGCCAGGGATGCTAAATCCAACCCGAAAATGTTTTACAGTTACGCGCAATCTAAAGGAAAAACTAGGGTAAACATCGGTGACTTAAAACTGGAGGATGGACAAGTAGCTACTAGTGACCTAGCTAAGGCGGCAGCCTTCTCAAAGTTTTTCAGTAGCGTTCAGCGAAGGGATAATTCTTTACTCACACCGCCTGAGTTGCTTAACTTTCCATCTGGTGTCCCTGCACTAGATGATTTGTCCTTTAATGAGGCGGAGGTGTATGGAGCTCTTATTCATGTTCGTGCTAACAAGGCTGAGGGTCCGGATCACATCCACTCAATTATGTTGAGAAATCTCGCCCCAGTGCTTGCAAAACCACTATGTGAGCTCTTCAATTCATGTCTGCACTCGGCAATGGTTCCTCGTGAGTGGAAAGAAGCCATAGTAGTACCAATACACAAAGGTGGTTGCAGGTCGATTCTTGGTAACTATAGACCAGTCAGCCTGACCAGCATCGTCTCGAAAGTATTGGAAAGACTTATACGCGACAAAATCTGCCAGCATCTCTGCCAGCATTCTCTACTTAGTGTAGCTCAACATGGATTCCTGAAAGGGAGGTCTTGTTTGACTAACCTCTTGAGTTTCCTCAATATTGCTACGAAAAGGTTGGATGAAGGGAAGCCGGTCGAAGCGCTCTACCTAGATTTTAGCAAGGCTTTCGATTCCGTCAGCCACAGATTTTTAGAAACTAAGCTGGCAGCAAAAGGCATACGGGGTAGTTTACTTGCTTGGATAAAATCATTCCTGACAGTTAGGACCTTTAGAGTACGAGTAGAATCTACGTTGTCCATCCAAACGGAGGTTATAAGTGGGGTGCCTCAGGGGTCTGTGCTAGGTCCGCTGCTCTTTCTGATTTTTATCGATGACTTGTCGCCTATCTTGGAGTGTTCGTGCTTCATTTTTGCGGATGACGTGAAGTTCATTGGTTCAACGAATGAAGATACTCTGTTGCACGACCTCGAGCGGGTCATTGACTGGTCCATACTTTGGGACCTCCCACTGAACCTCAATAAGTGCCAACTCTTGTCTGCTCTGGTCGACAAGATCACAGTCCAGGTGTCAGGTACTCCTATTAGCGTTGATGCCACACAACGGGTTAAGGACTTGGGTGTTCTAGTTAGAGCTGACTTCAAATGGGAGGATCAATGCGCTGTTGCAGCGCAACGTGCACGCAATGTGCTCTTTCGGTTGAAGTCGGTGCTTTACAGCAGAAGTCCCGACGTGTTCCTGCCACTTTACAAGGCGTAAGTCAGGCCGCATTTGGAATATTGTGTCCAGGCGTGGTGTCCTCACTACCAGAAGGATATCATTCGACTTGAAAGCGTCCAGCGACTAGCAACACGCATGATTGAGGGTCAGCGTGGGAAAAGTTATGCTGATCGCCTTTGGGCTCTGGGTCTTTTTTCTCTTAAGCGTCGTCGTTTGAGAGGTGATTTGATTGAAACCTTTGAGATCTTAAAGGGCTTAAGCGGCGTTAATCCAGATGACATTTTTACCTTAAGTCCTAAGCTGGGCACTCGCGGACACGCACTCAAGCTCGCTAAGGAACGATGTCGACTAGATTCTAGGAAAAACGTTTTCAGCTTCAGGGTGGTTAACTTCTGAAACAAGCTCCCTGAAAAAACTTATCTCCTGTAGTTCTGTCTCAACTTTCAGGCAGGGTTTAGACCATGACTGGGGTAAGTTATTCTCTGATTACATCCCATGATTACCATGCTTAGGTTGTCCTCCATTTTGCTCGCTATTCACTGTAGAAATTTTAGAGCATCTTCCTATTCTTGATTCTCCATCAGCTGACCTCTTACCGTGCTGGTGAGGAGAAACTGCCTTTTCTTTTTTCCAGCATCGATTATTGCGCGTTGCTGTCCTACTACTGTCCTACTACTACAGCGCCTGGCACCGCGATCATCAGAGATTGCAAACAGAGAAGAAAGAAAATTACCTTTTGGCAGTGCATCGATTATAGTGCGGTGCTCCTCCAACTAAATTCTCCTAGTCCTACGACCATCAGAGGTTCCACACGGAGAAAAAGGATTGACCCTTTGGCAGTGGTGGGCGTTTCTCCGCAGCTTTCCACCGAAAGAAATTCTGGACGCTCGATTGGCTTGTCAGCCACATACTGTCCTGTGCAAACTGAACTGAACTGAACTGAACTTTTTGCTTCTTACGAATCCTTTGGTTTGTATTTATTTGATTTTCACCGGATTTCAACATGGTTATGACTAGAAAATCTGCAAAAGCACATACAGCACATACTTTCACGAAGATGCAAGGGAATCGGTGCCCCGCTGCTCGCTCGGGCGACTCTTGTCTGGTATGCGCTAAACAGGTTGCTGATAATGCAAAAGCAGTACAATGTGAAATATGTCTCAAATGGATGCATATTCGATGCGCAGGAATGAAGCCAGAGACGTATCAGTGGCTTCAGATTATATCATGCGATGTTATTCGGACTGTATGTAAGATATGCCTTCCACCATCAAGTGTTGAGCACGGAAGTAGTCAGAATAAAGTCGTAGCTGCATCTACTAAAGCCGCTAAAGTGCTTGTTGGAGGTGACATAAACATTGACCTCACCTCAGCTGAGGATAGACACCACCTATCTGTGGAGAAAACTTGCATGCCATTCAATTCCTCGACTATAAGCCGTTTACAAAATGGTATTAGTATCGAGGATCCATTGAACGTGCAGGAACTGGACGTTTGCTCGCCTTCAACACCGTTTGCTCAACAGTCAGGAAGGAATAAGACTTATGCAGATGTGACGTCGAAGGGTCTACACAGTGATCCGGGCTATGAAATATTGTCACGGCGATTGAGCAAAATAGAGGCACAGCTAAATGTAGTGGAAGAAGTACCTCATTTCTGCATTCCGATTTGGCCGGAAGAAGGAGGATGATAAACCGCGGACGCTGAAAATTGTTTTAGCTTCAGATGAGCAAGTCCAGATGGTACTAAGACGCGCTCATCGTCTTAAGGGTGAGCCATTCAAGATACTACGCGACCTATCTCCTGAAGATAGAATCAAAATGAAAACAGCTACTTAAGAATTGCGAGCACGCAGGGAAGCTGGCGAGGTTGATCTCCATATTGTGGATTTTCGGGTAGTGAGGAGGAGGCCGCACATTTGTTGGAAGCCGCTGTCAATTCAACCCCAGTTAATCATTCTGTGAAAAGATTTCGGTTATTGCTTTTCAATGCGAGAAGTCTACGCAATAAACTTGATGAGGTTAGTGAAATTGCCTGTCGGCGACAGCCAGATATCATTGCTGTTACGAAAATCGTGGTTAACAATGGATATATCTGATATGGAGTGCGCGCTACCACACTATACGCTTTTCAGAAGTGACAGAGTAGCTTCGAGATCTACCGGTGGCGTTGCCGTATACTTTAAAGAGCACCTGATTGTGGAAGTATTGGAAAGGTTTCAAAATGATGCTGGAAATGCCGAAAGCCTCTGGTGTAAGGTGAAGTCTAGCTTTGGAGCTGCATCACTTGGGGTCATTTACCGCTCACCTGGCGCTTACGTTCCTGTGTTATGTGATCAAATCAAACGGTATGGTATCACTGGTGACTGTATCGTTCTTGGGGACCTGAATGCTCCTGACATAAACTGGGCGGATTTAGTTTCGAGGGGTGAACCGTTCCAACGTGAATTCCTAGATACGATTTTGGAGCTGAATTTGGTGCAGAATGTAAACGATTCTACGAGGATATGCGTCGGCCAAGTTCCTTCGATATTGGATTTGGTGGTCACACCTAGATTTTCTGATGTTACGAATCTGTCTATTGAGACCCCCATTGGCTGCAGCGATCACTGTTCTTTATGGTTCGTTTGGAATCGGGGTCTTCAACCGAGAATACGTACGCATGCCCGGAGAAACTACTGGAAATTAGACACAACGAGTCTAATCAAGTCTGCAAACTCGATGGACTGGTCACTCCCTCTATCTACGAATGTTGATATCTGTTGGTTGGACTTTTTGGGTAAAATAAGATCGCTTGAAAATCATGCCCCATGGATGAATGAAAGATCCCCCGCTAAGGGACCGCCGTGGTTTGATAACGCTATCCGTAAATACATGAAGGTAAGAAAGCGGTTATGGCGGAAGTTTTGTTCTAGTGGATGCACCGATGACTATGTAACCTACAAAGTTATCCGCAACAAGTGCACCTACCTCAAAAGAGGAAAAAGGCAGAACTATGAAACTCGCTTGGTGGACGAAGCCAACTCGATGCCGAAACGCTTGTTTGCGTACATAAGACGTAGAACGAAAGCTTCTCAACGAGTACCTTGCTTGAGATCTATGGGAGGTTCGACTGAACATGAAGATGAACGTAAAGCAGTTCTTCTCGCCGCTCAGTACAATTCGGTTTACACAGAGAAGACGTTTCCCATTCCTCTGCTTCATGAGAGCAACGCCGAAATGCCGGATATCTCGATCTCGCCAGAGATGGTGCAGTATTTGCTAGAACGACTCGATGTACACTCAGCACCTGGCCCGGACGATATACACCCGATGCTTTTAAAGGT
>JACCGJ010016432.1:0-10573 GCA_013407085.1 Atriophallophorus winterbourni | reverse complement strand
GCATCACCGCAAAAAATATCGACTGCACAGCAGCCAAGATAGCAAAGTACAGTAATAAAAAGCCCATAACGCAATAAATTGATTATAGATATATAGCAAATGCACACAACAGCAGAATTTAGAAAAGATTTCGTCACAGCGTGGAAAATGAAACCAAGTTGAAATTAGCGCAAAGTTTAGTACATTCAAGGCCTTCATAGAATAGTCAATAGTCTTCTTCTTCTTGATAGACGACAGGAGGTCAATAGTTTATTACGGTATAAAAAGCGGGGAGCTTGTACAAACCGCAGGGTGGATCGTGCGGTGGGTCGAAAAGAAAAGAATAGTAAAATGTTCGAGTTTCCAAGGCCTTATAGCGGGCCACATTCGCGTTAGCCTGCACCATCAGTGGATTTTTGTGGCATTTGGACAGGTAGGGCGTCAACCCGGGACACCGCTACACACCACATCCTCCGGAACAGGGTCAGCTGAGACTGCGTGCGCTTAGACTTCCGATACTGGGATCTGGAAGAGCAATGAAACTGGAGAAGTGTTAGAGGGGTAGTGACGAAAATGCAAATGGCACAGAAAGAGAACTTACCGTTGCCACGAGGGGTTATTAGTGTCTTGGGAGTGGGAGATTTCATGGAGGTGGGAATCGAGGAGACCTTTGAAAGAACCGAAAGAAGCGGATTCAAAAAGCTTGCCTGGAAGAGCATTCCATGGACTGCAGACTCGCACCGAGAAAAACCTGCGGCGACATTCAAGTCGACTTTGCTGATGTAACAATTTAAGTCCATGTCCTCGGAGATTTGTGCTGATGGATGGGACGAGTAGGGAGCTGCGTGGATGGGAGGGGTCGCTCAGTATCCGGTATGTAAGTATCATGTCTCCACGGAGAAGACGGTACGTAACGGAATATGTGTTTAAACGGCGTAATCTCTCCTCGTATGGCAAGTGGCACATACCGCGGACGAGCTTTGTCGCACGTCGTTGGGTGTTTTCGAGAAGTGACATGTCCTTGCATAGCCACGGCCGCCAAGCCTGCACTGCGTATTCCAAGTGTGGCCGGATGTAAATGTTCAACAGAGTCGGGAATAGAAACCGGTCGAACTTGCCGAGGGCGCGGCGAAGTAGGCCGGTGTTGCGGTTGGCTGCAGCTGCTGCACGTTCGCATTGTTCTGTGCAACCAAGGTCTTGCTGAATGATAAGTCAAAAATCCTTTTCTTGTCGAACGCGTTGAAGTATTGTTTGCCCCAAATGGTAGGTAAAACAAGCTGAGTGACGGATGGGGAGAACGATGTACTTGGATGCGTTGAATGGAAGATAGTTTCTTGAGGACGAACAATGTTGGCGATCTAAGTCGCCTTGTAAGACACGAGAATCATCAGACGATTTAAGAGAGCGCCAAAGTTTGACATCATCAGCAAAGAGAAGGAACGGGGATTCAATATCTTGTCCGATATCGTTGATGAAGATGATGAAAAGTGTTGGACCGAGAACAGAACCTTTCGGCAAACCACACTTGATTGGAGAGGGAGCTGAGTAGCAGTCTCGCACACGAACACCGAGAGAGCGATCGCATAGGAAGTATTTCATCCGTGATACGAGGGATGATCCAACGCCGTGGGGAGCGAGTTTAAGGAGAAGGATGTCGTGATGCACACGGTCGAATGCCTTGGAGAAATCCAAAAATATAGCATCGACACCAGTGACTTCGTCGACGGATTTCGTCCATTCATCTCTTGCGAGAAGCAAACTAGAGGTGCACGAACGTTTGGCCCGAAAACCGTTTTGCTGTTTGATTAAAATCCGATTCGTTTCGAAATGTGAGACAATGCGGTCAGAGACAATGCTCTCCATGACTGATAACATCACGATGGGGTGATTATTTGCAGGATCAGACCGGCTGCCGACTTTAAATATGGGGCTTACAACACCTTACTTCCAGGCTTGTGGAATGGTAGCCAAGTCCAAACAACGTTGAACGTAAGTCGCGAGTAAAGTTCAAGTTCAAGTTTAAGTTCAAGTTGCACACGGCTAAAGATGGATATAAGCCAATCACTTGCCAAGATTTTCTTCGACGGTATGCGTTGAGCTATAGTAATTTGTACAGTCTTATATTTTGTATCATATTAATTTGTTAACTTAGACATTATCGTTTCGTTTCGATTGCCGATAACGCCATATTTGTAAGATGCAACTTTATGAAATTCATCCTTTTCCTTCGTCTTAACCTTATATTTTGAAACAATTTCCAGAATCTAAATTTTGTTGATTATATTTTCCGGTATTTTATATTTATGCAGTATTTGATGGAAAACATTTCTTTTGTTATTAAAAACTTGCTATTGTAAATCTTTTGTTTACACGTCTTTGGTCAATTATTTGTTTGAATTGTTCGTTTCGGCCTTTGTCGGTCATTGTTGTTGAATTTGGTTGCAATTTTGGGCACTTGTAATTGGCTTGCATTTTGACACCACTTTTGGGTGTCTTGTCTTTGATAGACATTTTGGACAGCAATTTTAGTAACTCCTTTCATTCTATTGATATCTCAGGTCCTCATTGAACTTGTTTGCATTTGATATAATGGAAAAGAAAATGAAAGAGTGGTCTACAGTTGCAATTAACAATAACGACATCTTTGCTCGTTTACGTTCCTATGAACTATTGAGTGACCACAAACTCATTCTAGATCACACATTGATTGCATCAGAAAATAGAGCACTGAACAGTCGTGATAAACTAAAATCACTTAGCAGGTTATTTAAATCACGATCCGTAAACTCAACCAGCAAAGTAGATTTTATTTTTCAGGATCGAACTTATAATTCGGCAGAAATAAAAATTACAGACCCTATTACAATCTGCGAAGAATTTCTTAAATATTCTAATACTACTTGCAATCCTTCCATCTGTAAAGATATGACTAGTACATTTCGATCACCTAGTGTATTAAACACTATATGCATAAATCTGAATGACATTAATGAATTCTGCAAGCAAACTACGTTCAGTCTCAAGCCAGACATAACAGGCATCCCACCCGCAATTTGCAGAATGGGTGGTGACGATTTCAAACTTCTTCTACTGAACTTATTTAACACTTTAATCGAATCTGGAATCTTCCCTTCAGAATGGAAACACTCTGTCGTTACACCCAGACATAAATCTGGCTTGAAGCACACGGTATCAATATATCGCCCGATTAAACACACAGCAATACTATCTAGATTACTTGAAAAAATAATAAAAAAGCTATCTTAAATCACTTATCTCCAAGTTTCTTCTCTAAAGCTCAACATGGCTTCCTAAATAAAAGATCATGCATTACATGTCAGCTTGAATACCTTGACTAATTACTACATCGATGGAGGAAGGTTCGGCAGTTGTAGTTGTCTTCCTAGACATAACTAAAGCATTTGATACTGTTCCTCATGAGATATTATTATCGAAACTTGAATCATATGGCATCGGTGGTAATCTTCTTTCCTAGTTAACTTCTTTTCTTACAGATCGCACTTACTCTGTTGAAGTTAATGGCCGTAGATCACGCAGCCTACCTATTCCCAGTGGGGTGATTCAAGGTAGCGTATTAGGCCCCTCACTAATTCTTATATATATAAATGACATACATAACGTCATTTCACATAGCAAACTGTTCTTATTCACTGATGACATGAAAGTTGTCATCACTTTCCCAGCTAATCAAGCACAAACTTATATAGCTCGACTGAACAATGATTTAGCTGCACTTGCAGATTGGGCAAAAAATAATGGTCTAACGTTCTCACCAGCAAAATCTAATTTTATGCCTATAAGATGCACGATAAAAAATAACTCAATCCTTCTAAACAATGACGCAATTCAAATGATTGACAGCACGCGTGATTTAGGATTTCGATATTCTTCATCACTCACTTTCAACGAACAGATACGCCACCTTATTACTTAAGCCAGACAAAGTATGACTACTATACACAGATCTATAATTCAGCTTCATTGTAAACTAGAGATATATAAATTATTCACCATTCCTATCTTTGACTATTGTAGCATAATATATACTAATATAAATAAAACCGATAGCACAGTTTTATAAAAGATACAACGTTATTTCTCAAAATCAATAATCGGTTATACCACCAAACAATCCTATAGAGAAAGATGTATACAACTGAAACTCGATCCTCTATGGTTTCGCAGACATGAGCATAACCTCATCATATTCTTTAAAATACTGTCAACGGATAATATGGAAATACGTTCGAATATTCATATACGGCATGATTCTAAATATAGCTTGAGAAACAGTGAAAAAACTATTAAGTTACCAAGGTTTCGTACTAAAGTAAGGAACAATTTCTTCTTGACTAAATATGCTAAACTGTGGAATCTTCTTTCAAAATATATAAGACTCAGTTCCTCTTTAAATGAATTCAAATCACATCTAGCTTTATTTCTTACCGTTGATAAAATTCGCAATCTACTTAATTTAAATGTTCTACCTGATGATTTATATAATAATGGCATTCCTGGTTATTGATATTAAATAAAAGTTCATATCGTTCAAAACAACATTCTCTCGCTTCTGAGTTTTTTTTCTCCACAGCAAAATTCTCAATCCGCACAAAAATGAAAAATGAAACTGGCCCCCAGACCTAAAACTAATGGAATAAACCACCTTCGCCTAACGGACAAAAAAACGGCTCATGGTCAGGAAAGATCAATCTATTTACAACAATCAAAATGAAAACGTTTGGAACATCAACAATAGAGATTCTTCGCGCGTCTTTGATGGACCTTATCCATTGATCATCAGTGTTGCCGAAAATATTCTAGACTTTTCCTTGCAATAACTGTGTTTTCGTAATATATCAGATCACGTACCGATTACCTGGAAACAATTTTAAAAACCGTTACCTTTATATTTATTGAACGTTACATTCCGCTGAAACAAATGACCTTGAAGCAATTGTTTTTGCAAATGTACATCCAATAATCTGATTGTACAAAGCTTTTGGAAAATAGTGAACATGTTTAACATGCCTTGGATTTCCAAGAATAAAATTTATTCATTCATTTATTTATTTAATTGATTCTGGAGTATTTTGTCTCCTGTTTGCTGAACGTTCCTTCACAGTTGAGGTTTGTGTAATTATTGCTGTTGTTATTGTTGCTAATTACAGTACCGTATAACATCCGAATTGTGGTTTTGAATTTGTCCAACTAAGAAACGGGTGGAATACGCGTTACTCACGTCACGGACGTTACAGTACTCAACTTGGTGTGTCGAAGCATTACAATGTTTGGAAGTAATCAACTTGGTTCGTCGAAGCATTACTCAACTTTGGTTCGTCGAAGCAGTATTCAATTTTGGAATTCGATTTGTACCGTATTTGTCTCAATTGGAGAAAATACAGTACTCAACTCGTGAATTGCATCAATTCGCTTCCTGTGTTCAAGCTGGATCGTTTCAATTGGATTCGCATCACAACTTGTCTTCTGACCGGTACAGTATTTGTCTGAACCGGAGAAAATACGCATTTTGGTTCGTTCAACTGAAGCTATATTGAGAAAAATTGGCTAAGAACTCCCCAATCGTCGTGACATTGAACATTTGGCAGTCAATCCCTGTTCACAACTTTGGTGACGTCCCCTTTTATTTATTTTTTGTCGTTTTGGAACATTTTTGTATATTGTTTCATCTAGTATGCCTAAGAGAGCTTCTAAGGAAAACGATGATGATAGTGATAGCATTGCGAGTTCTCAACAAGTGTTACAATTAAAGCGCGATTTAGATGCTGCTAGATCAACGATAGAGCGCTTGACAAAGGAACGACGAGGAGTCGCTGAAGAAGTAAACTTGATCGCCGGTACAAGTAGCCAAACTGAAGGGTTCGACTCGGCGGTAAGCTATTTGCAACCAGCGATGAACATGAGTATGGGATTGCCTAAAGTAGAATTATCCTACTTCGACGGTAATCCGATAGACTATTGGAAGTTCCTGAAACAGTTTGAATGTTACGTTGAGTCGAGGCTTATGGATCCAGGCCAGCGACTGTTGTATTCGATGTATTATTGTCGGGGCAAGGCTCGAAAAGCAATTGATGCATGCGTCATGCTACAACCCACTGAGGGTTATACGCGGGCAAAGATGATTTTGAAAGATTTGTTTTGGCTACCGCATGTTATTGCCAGGTCAACATTAGAGGAGTTGCTTGATGAAGCCAGAAGACTTTCCAACAAGGTCGATGGTTTGTCTGATTTGGCCATAAAAATGGAAAATTGCCAAATCACATTGAAGCAAATGAAGTGTGACGCTGATTTGAATTCAGTCACAACTTCGGAAGGATTAGTGAAATGCTTCCCTGTTGCGTTACAACAGCAGTGGGCTGACGCAGCGGATACAATGCTTGCTGACGGATCAGAAGTTGATTTTGCCAGTCTGACCGAGTTCTTTTCTCGGAGAGCAAGAATTGCCAGGAGCAGATTTGGCATGCTAATAGATAGAACATCTGTCTCTTCGAAGCCATCAGAGAAACCAAGAATGGCAGATGGAAGGAGGGTGTTTATGACTACGAGGGAACCGAGGCCAATGCTGGTTGAATGTTTTCAATGTAGAGGACCTCATAAGATAGGAGATTGTCCTGTTTATCAGGAGGCTGACGTAATAGCCAGATGGAATATGGCTAAGCAGCATGGAATATGTTATGTTTGCTTATGCCGGTCTCACAGGACATTCGATTGCAAGATTACGAACACTTGCCCCGTTGAAGGTTGTAGAAGACGACACCATTCCTCGCTGCACCATTCTTCGTCCTAATGAGCAACTGAAAAATATAAACTGCAGTGTTAATGCTCTCAGTACAGCAGTAAGCTTAGGCTACCTCACAGTGAACATTAACACGCCAGTTGGACTTGTTCCAGTCGTGGCTTAACTTGATAACGGCTCTGATACAACTTTGATCTCGCAGAGTTTTGTTGAGAAATTTTGTATGCCTAAGTGCCCTGCTCAAGTGTCGCTTACAACTTTGGGCAATCAACATATAATGAACTGCTCCCGTCTGAACTTAAATATTCTTTCTGCAGATGGTGGAGAATTCATTCAGGTTTCGAATGTTTACACCGTAGAAACCTTGCCGCATGTGTCCCAATCGTCAACTAGCGCTCTGCGTGAAAGTTATGATTATTTAAAGGGCGTTGAATTATTTGACGTTCATGATCAGCCGGTGACAGTGATGATTGGTTGCGACGTTCCTGAAGCACACTGAGCGTTAGAACAGCGGCTCGGTGGAAGAGGCCGTCCGTTCGCAGGGTTGGATATTGCAGGGGACTGCGTGTGAAACGTCTGAGGATATTGACCTTTGTGTTGTCGGTTGTGATCAGGAAGCTGAGTTACCTGACACTGAATTAGCTCAGTCGGAATTTGTGACTGAATTTCTCGACACTAATTCGGATCAGATGGAGACTAAGCCTGGCTCACCTGACACCAAATCAGCCAAAATGAATAGTAGGCCTGGTTCACATGACAGTGAATCAGCCGAAGTGGGGCGACAGATGGTCGGCGTTACAATTCCTAGGATTGGCGCAACACGTTCGGTTGTGTACCCGATGAGCCATTTGTGTTTCGGACACCGGATACACTTATTTCAATTTTTAATTAAATAAATAAATAAATTTTATTCTTGGGAGTCCAAGGCATGTTAAACATGATCAATAATTTCCAAAAGCTTTGTACAATCAGATTATAGGATGTACATTTGCAAAAACAATTTGTTCAAGGTCATTTGTTTCAGCGGAATTTAATGTTCAATAAATATAAAGGTAACGGTTTTTAAAGTTGTTTCCAGGTAATCGGTACGTGATCTGATATATTACGAAAACACAGCTATTGCAAGGAAAAGTCTAGAATGTTTTCGGCAACACTGATGATCAATGGATAAGGTCCATCAAAGATGCGCGAAGAATCTCTATTGTTGATGTTCCATACGTTTTCATTTTGATTGTTGTAAATAAATTGATCTTTCCTGACTATGAGCCGTTTTCTTGTCCGTTAGGCGGAGGTGGTTTATTCCACTAGTTTGAGGTCTGGGGGCCAGTTTCATTTTAGTGCGGATTGAGAATTTTGCTGTGGAGAAAAAAAACTCAGAAACGAGGGAATGTTGTTTCGAACGATATGAACTTTTATTTAATATCAATAACCAGGAATGCCATTATTATATAAATCATCAGGTAGAACATTTAAATTAAGAAGATTACGAATTTTATCAACGGTAAGAAATAAAGCTAGATGTGATTTGATTTCATTTAAAGAGGAACTGAGTCTTATATATTTTGGAAGAAGATTCCACAGTTTAGCATATTTAGTCAAGAAGAAATTGTTCCTTACTTTAGTACGAAACCTTGGTAACTTGATAGTTTTTTCACTGTTTCTCAAGCTATATTTAGAATCATGCCGTATATGAATATTCGAACGTATTTCCATATTATCCGTTGACAGTATTTTAAAAAATAAGATGAGGTTATGCTTAAGTCTGCGAAACCATAGAGGATCGAGCTTCAGTTGTATACATCTTTCTCTATAGGATTGTCTGGTGGTATAGCCGATTATTGATTTTGAGAAAGAACGTTGTATCTTTTCTAAAACTATGCTATCGGTTTTATTTATATTAGTATATATTATGTTACAATAGTCAAAGATAGGAATGGGGAATAATTTATACATTTCTAGTTTACAATGAGGCTGAATTATAGATCTGTGTATAGTATTCATACTTTGTCTGGCTTTAGTAATAAGGTGGCGTATCTGTTCGTTGAAAGTGAGTGATGAAGAATATCGAAATCCTAAATCACGTGTGCTGTCAATCATTTGAATTGCATTATTGTTTAGAAGGATTGAGTTATTTTGTATCGTGCATCTTATAGGCATAAAATTAGATTTGCAGATTAGAGTTGTTTAGATGGCGCAAGATGTCGCTATTTGAGGATGAAATACACAAGGCTCGTTCGGCTGGGAATGCACGCATAAGCTTCTTGTAATGAACGGTGGCAGAACCGGAGGACGTGGTGGGTCTTAGTCTGGCAAACTATTTCGCTATAAAAAGCCACATGAGTCCAATGATGGCAATGCGACGTGGCGTGTGTGACTCACCACTAAATGAAGTCATTTGCTATTCTGGGTTTATACGTTGAGGTCCTAGGAAGAATTTGGCCGGATGTGTAAGATGCAACTTTATGAAATTCTTCCTTTTCCTTCGTCTTCACCTTATATTTCGAAACAATTTCCAGAATCTAAATTTTGTTGATTATATTTTCCGGTATTTTATATTTATGCTGTATTTGATGGAAAACATTTCTTTTGTTAATAAAAACTTGCTATTGTAAATCTTTTGTTTACACGCCTTTGGTCAATTATTTGTTTGAACTGTTCGTTTCGGCCATTGTCGGTCATAGTTGTTGAATTTGGTTGCAATTTTCGGCACTTGTAATTGGCTTGCATTTTGACACCACTTTTGGGTGTCTTGTCTTTGATAGACATTTTGGACGGCAATTTTGGTAACTCCTATCATTCTATTTATATCTCAGGTCGTCATTGAACTTGTTTGCATTTGATATAATTGATTCCGGAGTATTTTGTCTCCTGTTTGCTGAACGTTCCTTGCAGTTGAGGTTTGTATAATTATTGCTGTTGTAATTGTTGCTAATTACAGTACCGTATAACATCCGAATTGTGGTTTTGAATTTTTCGAACTAAGAAACGGGTGGAATACGCATTACTCACGTCACGGACGTTACAATATTGATTTATCGATTTCCTTTCATCGTTATCACTTACATTTCACGTTAACTCAGTGAACGATAGTTACCTGTTGAATACCATTTGTTCATAATCAACTCACTCATTATTTGCAATAAACGTCTTCTCCACGCACGGTCTTCGTTTATCTGTGGCTGTCTCGGAGGCAAACTTTTATGTAGACAAAACTGGAACACACGCAGCCTCAGAATCCAGTCTTGACTATCCACTACAATTTGGTAGGCCCAACGTGAAATCATTACGATCTATCACAACTCGCCATCAGGCTCTACCGTTTTACATCTTGCCGGCTTGTCTACCTGCGACTTTGTGTTTGTGCGGGGTGAACATGCGCATCAACCACTTCAACCACTTTACACTGGTGTGTACAAGGTACTCCGCAGATATCCCTAGTATTTTGTTATTGACCGGAATTGATCAAAAGAAACCGTCAGTATCGATCGTTTAAAAGTCGCTTACGTAGAAACAACATCGGAAGCGAAAGCAAATACCCGAAAAGTTACTCCACAAACGTCAAACCAAGATCAACGCGTTCCTTCATCCGCTTCACCAGAAACCATCCGTACCCCCGATTCCCCTGATAAACCCACATTACCTCCGTGCCCTTAACAACCCGATCCTAACAGACAGACATGTTCTGGTCGTAAGGTACATTTTCACCCAAAGTTTTAATGATTTCATAACCTAATGCTTTATTCGAGAGTCTTTTTCTTGTTCCAAGACACTCCAGGGTGAGAATTCTATAGTAATTTGTATATTATATATATATATATA
>JACCGJ010016426.1:0-41673 GCA_013407085.1 Atriophallophorus winterbourni | reverse complement strand
ATCGAGAACCAGATCATTTTTAGCAAAATTTGGCAGTTCACCTGACCAGTCCTAAAGCAGCACTTTACACTTACCTGGCGAAAAGAATAGCCCATACTTAAAAGCCTTTATTGCCATCATATCCAAGATCTGTTAGATAAATTTTGGGTCTTCGCCCAGTAAGGCAATATCTTCAGCATAATCCAAGTCCATGACACACCCACCTGAAAGGGGCTCAACGCCATCCATGGAGAAACCACTAAGAGGACTTCCGAGGACGTACTCGATGGCAAAGTTGAACAAGAATGGTGAGATTGGACAGCCTTGTCTAATACCCGTAGTAGTGTGAACGGCATGAAGATCTATCGTACGTTATACCCCCACTTGCCGAGTGAGAGTATGAATCCTTTCGATAGCACGTACTTCGGTTGGATCCATTACGAAGTTACAGTTCATAGGGCGGATCGGTCAAAACGAGTCAAAAGGCGGGCACTAATATCCAGAAACGCCACAATGGTTGGTCGCGGTACCAGGTGACGGGCTCTCGCAGCTATCGCAGAACGAACATCTGGATTACACATCCGCGCCTGGTCGAAAGCAAGCTTGCTCGTCGCCGAGAAGTGCCCTCTCGAATCAGGGTATGTCTGCGAAGAAGAAATGGCGGCCAATATCTAACTACCACTTGTAGTTTGAAGGTGGCACTTGGCCGGATCAAGGCATTGTGCTTTCATACCATGTATGTATGTTACGTATGAAAAAGCACAAGCCTGAGTCCAGGCAAAGTGCCGCACAGCCGGAGACTGAACGTGGCGATATTACTGTCAGGTTGCCCAGGCCTAGACAGATCGAGGGGGGAATAGAAATGGTAGTGAGACTCAGCGTGTTTATGCATGCAGCTCCACTTACCCTAGCCAATCAATTTAAGCACGAGTTAGCCGTACAGCTTTCATACCATACCATACCACTTGTAGTTAAAGTGAGGTTGTATCTATATCGATCTAGTGAAGAAGTCACAGGTCAGATCGAAATCGAAAAAATCGAAAATTGGTACGGGACAACGTAGTTCTTTTCAATGACGCTTTAACATTTTAGATGATTACTATGTTTTACAAACAGACTTAAATAAACTGCATCCTTTGTTTATTCCGAACAAGCTGCCCTTCTGCGAGTGAAAAATGTTACAGGTTTGGAAACCCTTTCATCTATCGTTCGCATATAACAATCGAAGTGTGAGTGACTACATCGGAGATCAATGCTATCTGGGTATAGGTGATACTGAACAAGTATCTCTAATGTGAGGCAGTCTCATCGGCTTACACAGAAGCATTTTCAGACGTTTTCCTCGACTGCTATTGAAGATGATACCTGTATAACCCTATCATGGAGCATTCAGCGAGAGCTTAGGCGTCTTGGTGGAAAATGTACATCGCGCTACTTAAGGGGACTTTTTTCATAAAGCAACGTAGATGGCTACCGGGTTGTATGACTTACCCTGTGAGCAGCGACACCTGCATATCCGAAGTGATATGCGTAAGCCAAGATATTATAATCTCACCCATGTCTAGAAAGACCTTGAAATAGAGATAGTAATACTGAACCCCCAGCGATGCTCACATACAGCTTGTTACCGGTGTAAATCTGCTTAATAGATTTTACCCATGTAGTGCATAACTACAGCACAATTGCACATCCGAGTAGCGATTCACTCCACTGCTTTTTTGCGGTCCTTACCAGTTCACTCTCAAATGGAACGATTCCAATTCTGTTTCTCTATAACTCTGCTAGAAGAATTCTATTTTCCATTGAAACTCTTAATGTTACTTCGTTTTCCTTTGTTTTATTCCAGTTTATTATTTATTTGCTCACCCCTACACTACTCCTCAAACACGAACGCCTTGTCCCCAATCGGTTAAACTGACACCTGTCCACGGCGATTCGTCTCACACCTGGCCCAAGTCTCCTCCAATTCTGATTGGCCACGGCGGTGTGGGCATGAAACGCGCGCATTATGGCCCTGGTCGTCCATGGCCAGACAACACGATTGGTGCGTTTCGTCGGGCCGAACAGCTGGGCTTGCCCATGATCGAATGTGACGCCACGGTCACACGTGACTATCGTGCGGTACTGTTGCATCACAATTTCACTGTACGATTTTGTCCGAAATACGTGCAGAACGGCTCTTGTGAGAGAACTTTCAGTTTGGAGCATATGCGTAAGTTCGCATGTTCGCATCACTGATGAACCATATACATGATGATGATTTATCAATGATCGGCGTTTCATTCGATATCAAACCTCCGACCGCTTTTCCGCCTTATCATTTTCGTATTCAAATTTAATGCATTCGTAGCTGTTAGACGAATCATTTGGGTTTCATCATTTTGCTTCGTACCTCTGTTGACATATCAGATCTGTGGATATCGGGGGCATCCTTGCAGACTTGATGATGAACCTGCTTGCTGTCCAAATCGAAACAGTGTTTTAATGAACTCGCTCATCCCTCAAAACCATCTTTTTCGTCTCACATAATGGGTTGCACATGCGATGTTATTTTAGTATTTGCTCTAACCAGCCAATACAAGGTATTACACAGAAAATTAAAACGTCTGATCGTAATTAATCGTCTCAAAAGCACAGCGAATTTCTGAGCCTGACACCATCAGGGAAGCAAGGTGCCTAATGTATGACTCTAATTTGTGTACGTTTTATGTTGTTGTAGGTAAACAATCTTATTATTTTGTGTCGTTGACTTCCATGTCGAGCAGAGATCAGAATGTGCCTGAGAATTGTATGGGATTACCATCAATTTCTTGCGCTAATGTTCACGGCGAATGTCTTTACTCGACGAATGTAAACATCAAGAAATCAGTGGGAAAGTGATTTAATGATTATGTGGTGATCTATTTTCGTCAGCTTCGGTCGCCATAAATTGCATTCACATTATCACTCGACAATCGGTGCTTAAACTGTAGATGGTTTTACATATCTCGGTATTTTTTAATTAATAATTCTGCATCGTTAGGTGATGAGGTTTCGACGAATTTCTAAAGCTATCGTTACGTTCCGCAACCAAGGTCACCTCAAAAAGGACTGTCTCTATTGCTCACAATTAGGGTCTACAACGCGTCAATTCAAGCTATGTTACCGTATTGGTGCGAAACTTGAACCTTACGTAAAAGGCGTCTCCAAGTATTAGACAAGTGCATTCTCCGCGGCATTTGAGGAGGTAGTGATACCGTCGCATATGTAATAAGCTCTTCGGTAGTGATGTTAATATAAAGAAGCAGCTCAACCTGCACATGTTACAGTAATTGGGTCATGTTTTACAGGTGCCGACTATCGACTTCCGAAACGGATTCTTTTTTGACGCCACGAATGCCGTTTTCGTGTAGCCACGACGTGCTGTTCGATTATTTTGAGCTCCAACACTTTTCGGTATAACTTTTATACATTTCATCCGATCAATGTGATTTTTAGATATCTATCTGAAGGTTTGCTACGACGGATCTACTCATACAAGAATTAACTATAGATATATGACTTGTCGTTCTTTGTGCAGCAATAATGGATTTTTTGCTGTTCATTCGTTCATTGATTTCGCTTTTGTGTTTCTGCTGTTGGATTTACCCATCAGTGATTACCACTGCCGGGAACTACTCGAAGGATTATAAGCCGTGCAATTAATTTCATACCAACATTCTCAACCAGAGACTGAGCACTCGCAGCTAATCTGGTGACGAAATACACTTCCCGCCAACTCTCCACATCAACCAACTCCTGGGATATCGATTTTTTACCGCCTTGTGCTTTCGGTTGACCCCGTTAAAATGAAACAATCTGCTGCTCGCGAAACATGTGTCGTCTGTATGAAAGTGGTTAATGGTAAGGTCAAATCTGTCACGTGTCGCAACTGTTCCCACACGTGTCTCGCAAAATGCGACAAATCATTGACCACGGGGGCGATATCGATCCTCAATGATGAAAATATTCCTGCCGTATAATACGTCTGTAAACCTTGTCGAATAGAACCAAACGAGGGTTTGCTTGTTCAACAAGTGTCCAGCAATGCAACCTGGATGATCGCATGTTGAGCTTAGAGCTCAGCATACAAACATTAAAGGCATCATTTGAAACTCTAGGTTTGCCGGTACAACTACCGAAAAATCGGAAAATATAATGCCAAGCAAACGAAATATTCACCTGCGCAGCTCATTCCACGCGAACGCTCAACTGTTATAAATCTGCCGGAGTGTCTTGCGGAGCGTTCTGCTCATAAAGTCTCGACCTTTATAAAACCGATCGTCAACGGTATGTCTGACCTAAACTCCTCCGAAGGAGAATAGCAACGAGCGCGGTTTAATCCTTCCAGGCGTTCCAGATGCTGCCAATACGACGGAGGCTGTTAAACCACAACAACACGACTACAAACCGCGGCTCTACATCACAGAAATGATGGGAGCTTGGGGTGTGTTGTTGTGACTACCTTTGGGATACAACTCCCTTGAAACTCACTTTCCTAACCAGTGCAGTGACAAACTTAGTCAGAAATACTTGGCGAGTACACAGGAAAAATATCACTTACGACGTCAGACTACGCACATTTAAGACTGTCTCAGAAACACAAGCTGAAGCATTGCCGTGTAAAGACACCCACCGCACTTAATGTCAAATATACTCAATACCTACCAATATCCAATTGTGGACTATACAATGCAAGCTAGGACACCATGGATGGAAAAAGATAGCTCGCTCCTCGAAAGGATTTATCATAAGGCAACCAAAATGTTTACTGGATTGCATAATCTACCCTTTAAGAAGCGACTGACTAGTCTTAGATTGTGCACCCTCGAGCGCAGACGCATCCGAGCTCACCTATTCCTGGCATACCGAATAATCCATATGAGGTCCCACCCACTCAGACAGATTTTTACAATTGGTTCCAACATCCCGACCAACAGTCACAACCTGACTCTTCACATCCCACATTTCCGATTAAACTTTCGCCGCAACTTTTACACAGTCCGTATATGCTTTTCGTGGAACAGCTTACCGCCAGAAATTGTTTCCTCATCAAACGAAATGATATTCAAGCAAACGTTACGATATTTTCTGTCGAATAATACTGTGTTGGCCACAGTACTGAAATCCCACAGTGATTACTTCTTCACACACATCTGGAAAAACATATATACAAAACATTTATTTCCAATCGATATTTCGTCCCTCCAAGTCACAATTAGAATTACTATTGATTCTCCCTTGACACACATGGACGCAAATATTAAAGTAACGATTTGTTTAACTCTCATACATATATCCTATGATATTTTTCCGCTATTTGCTTTTTCAACATAAATCTTGCATCCCGACTGGCTTAAACCTCGTGGTGACCGAACCGTCACATAACATATACAGCTATTACCCCTAACTGGTAATCTTTCTAAAGTCGGTGCAGCACGTCATCCTAGCTGGTGTCAGATATCGCAGTGCTTAGTTACGTTTCAGGATATGTCCCGAAACCGTGTTCACCGGCAGTCTTGCTCTAATCCATTGGTAGTGAGCTGCATGCTGAAACACGCTGGAGTCTCGCTACCATCTCTATTTCTTTTCTTATATCTGTCTAGGCATGGGCAACCTGACAGTATCTTCGCCCACGAGCAGTCTCTGACTGTGTGGCACTTTGCCTGGATCAGGCTTGTGCTTTCATACATACATACAAGCATTTTCTTTGAATGTCTGTATCCTGTCAAGCGGAATGACGAGAAAAGCTTGTTATGCTGCATGCCAGTGAAATTCACGCTGAACCTGTCGCTTTTCTCGTTGACGAAACATGATTGAATGCATGTTTTATTCGACGTGTAGGCACTAACTAATTTAATTCGTATCAATCTTTCTTCATAGCGGATCCTCCTGTTGATGAAGAGACTACAAATTTAATCGTAAACTACTCTTTGTCGGAATTGCGCAATATGCTTGGAAACGGTTCAGCTTCATCCGAACTGGATTCGGACAACTGTGATGTCATCCATCCGAATCCGTTAGCTTTGACCGACCCTCTGCCGGATTTGTCTGGCAATCAAGGTTCTCCTCTTCCTGCGCTGGCCGATGCCTTCCGACAAACCTCGGTCAAGTTAGGCTTCAATGTAGAGCTGAAATATCCGAGAGAAACGTTGCTGGGCAAAATTGCACGCGCGTTCGATGAGGCCAAACCGATTAGTCCCAAACTAGCTGGACCTCACTCTTATTTTGCCAACGTCAATAAATTCTGTGATAAAATCTTGGACGTGAGTTCTCATTTCCTCGGTCTCCGGTTTTCTGTGTGCTTTTTAAACCTGGAATTGTTTTGACGAAAACAACTGCTAGAGGAATTTTATGGAGTCAGTGTTAGTCTTGTCTTTATGTTGTTGTTGTTTTGGCTTTAGGTGTTAAAGCCGAAAACAATTCCAGTGCATTGTGCGTGACCTCGACTATGCTTATTTCACATTCTTGTTATCGTTTTTCTACCTATCGCTGGCACGATTTTGACTTTCAAGGTCGCCTATTGAAAATCGATTGTGCATTTAATATCTGTTTTCGTGTTAAGTGTAACTCGTCTAAGCTCGAAATTACTTTATTCCAAGATGTATTATCGTCCGCAGGCAGCTGTTAAGACTAATGAGCCATGAATAGAACGTATTACTCAAGTGTACGTGAATTCCCTCGCTACGTGAAAGACAAGAGACAATTATGGGATGCTCTAAGAAAACTTTACGGCCAGGACAATGTGCGCAGGTTGCCAAGACGCTAGCTAGATCAACTTAATCTGGATTTTATGGGGAAACACATGCGCATATTTATCAGTCAACTTTTACATGTTCACAAGTAGATGACGCAGATTTCAGTACATCTGAAAATGATGTCCTTAAAAGGCTCTGCAGGTTAAAATTAACAAAGCACCTGGCCCGGACGGGTTACTCCATTGGTACTTAAGTTATGGATTGCCAAACAGATAGCTTCCATTTGCAACCATTGTTTCACTGCTGGCACCATGGCGAATGGTTGGGAAACTGATAAGATTACACCGGTCCCCAAGAAAACGGCAGGAAAGCCCAGTTCTTGATTGCCTGCCGAAGGTACCATCTTTGAAAGATGCTAATCAATTTGCTTACCGGAAGCAATGCTGTGCAGTTGATGCCGATGTATATCTTACTCACAGAATTTTGACAACAAATCATTTGCAGTCAAAGTTTGTTTTCTTGATTACACGAACGCGTTCGGCTCGTGTCCAACTGACAGACGTACTCAAAACACGATCCATACCAGCCAAATTAATAAAATATGCATGCGGATAGTCTTCCGATAGATATCAATACGCTCTGCTTTGCTCCTGACTGAGAAACGGGTTTTTCGAGAAGCGATTTTATCCCCTCTCTTCTTTTCTACATACCTGGCTGCGCTTACACAGCTGCCCTTAACTTTCACTTTGAAATAGGCAGATGACGGAGTCATTGGATGCGTAGTACCCAGAAACGACTCATCAAATCCGCTCGCTACTGCTTTAGATGAAAGTACTACCTGAAGAGAATTTTCGGTAGGTTCTCAAAACAGACAATTCCTTGCATTATAAATACGTACATCAGACCCACGGATGTGCAATCGTGCAGTATTTCTGTGCTGTGCGGCGAACATTGTGCTAAATTGATTGGCCAACGGTAGTGAGCTGCATGCGAGTACACGCTGGAGTCTCACTGCCATTTCTATTTCTTTTGTCATATCTGTCTTGGCCTGGGCAACCTGACAGTGTCTCAGCCCACGTGCCGTCTCTGACTGTGCGGCACTTTGCCTGGATCAGGCTTGTGCTTTCATACATACATACGATGGAATATGCAGTTCAAGCATGGTCGCCATGGCTAAAAAAAGATGTTGCGACTTTGCAACGAATATATCATCGAGCTAACAAACTTGTCACCGGACTCAGCCGGAAACCCTACAATGAGCGAATCAAAACGCTAAATTTATTTGATTATCCACGTCGTCGACTCCGAGGGGATTTAATTCTGGTTTACAATATTTTGAATACCGAAAATCACCCTCTACAATGCTTATTGAATCTACGGAGCTCGCATAATACAAGAGCTCACACATTTACTCTAACTGTCCCTCACTCGAGACTCAACTGCAGACGACATTTTTGCCGTGCGAGTTTGTTTTACTTGGAACAATTTGCCAGATTATGTTGTAAACTCACCAAATCAGCAAACTTTCAAGAGAAGCCTTGATGCCTTTTTGACCCTGAACCCATGCATCGAAGAAAACTATACATCTTAACACCATGCATCTACATTTGGTATCCCATCAATCGAAAACAATTTCTGTCCTTTGGATTTTTAATTGATTCTTGAACTGCTCAGTAAGCAACCTAATCCCATTTTTGCTTGTTATATTATTCGTTGTTGCCATATTATTCTGTGGTTTTTCGTAAAGCTATATGCTTTTTAGACCATTTAAATTGAATTGATCAGAAGAAGATGTCCATCTTTAAATCTCGAAAAATGTACTGAACTTGTGTTCACTAAGCTGCGTTGTCAACGTCGTGAAGCAATGTACACTACTCTTAACATATCTATAATTAAGTCCACAAGCCTGACTAGGGTTAAATACTTCAAGTATCTAGGCGTCATCAACCTTACTTGGGCCCATCATCTTAATGCTTTTCGTAGACATTCTTTTTATGCTTTTTGTCTTCGTTCTCTCGGCGTTATGTCTAAGCTAATTTCTCACTTCATATTCTCTTGTATATTACCACATATTCTGTACTGTTCACCTGCTATCCTTCGCGCACTTTGTGTTGCTCAAACATTGTATCAGGATCGTTTCGCGCGCAATCTCTATTTCTTACGGGGATTCTCTTGAAAAAATCCCGAAACAACATTTTTCCTCTTGCGATCGGCTCATAAATAATGCAAAGAAATTTGAGTGCAATCGGTTAGAGCAGTTTTTGGGTAACGTTTCACATCTGACACCGAAGCTTTGTCAGACCAAGGGTGATAGTCAGAACATGGAACATGATTAAGTAGTAGTCAACCCCCACCACTGATTTGACATCAACGCTAAACAGCCTATAGTAAGCCTACGCCGTGTCACGTCTCGTAGGCATGACCAGGATCAGTGGCCCATTTGCTTACTAGTGTGTATCCACATCAATCTAATACAAGTGAACACGTTCAAGGTCGGTTCTTCAAAACTAGCTTAACCTTAGCCTCGTTAGTTATGTAATTTTACGCATGTGGGCCGCTGTTCACTTGTACTGGATACACACCTGTAGGCAAATCGACCACTGATCCTGGTCATTCCCACGAGACGTGACACACTGTAGGCGTACTAAAGGCTATTTATATGTGCATTAGGTTTTGTCATGCGCATCATAAACGCATTGACTAATTGTCGTTCTCTTGATTTGTGGTATTCGTGCGTGAACGTGATTAAATTTAGAAAGATTTAACTCCGAGATAAATTATGACCCAATCGACATTGAATTTCCTTGTAGACGTGACGACTGTCAACGTAAATACCGTCCCCACGCCATTAAAATATGACAACAACGTTTGTAAACAACACATTATTGAAACTTCATGGGGGAAACGACCTCAAACGGTAATTTTGGTGATTTTGTACATCGAGTGCACCTGAACAATGAAAAATCCAGAGAACGAGGACACTGTTCGAACCGGCCAGATATCGAAATGTTTGCTTTGGAGAAACATCCATGAATAACTTCCGGCGGTACCCGAAAATCGAATTTGAGCAAGGAATCAAGAATTTATGGTTAAAAGTTATTATTTTACAACACTACAGGATTGCGGTATGGATGAAGATTTGAGAAATAATAGTAAACAATGAGTTGAGTGTGTCAAATGTATGGCTCACGAATAATGTTCTTTTGCATAGATGAGTCCAATTTCGTTTTAAATATCGCCAGTCAAGGAGACCCAACCACATGTTGACATAAGGAATTCCAAAGAAATATCGCACGTACGACAAAAAATGGCGCTGAAAATCAACAGGGAATAGATAAGATATGTCCACGTGTCACTTTCTCGTTACGAACTTCCAGCTAATGTCTCATTGGATGTCCTTTGGTAGACAATTCTATAGGTAAAAATAATATCCCGTCGTATCCTCCTGTGTGTAAGGTCACAGAACCAGTCATTGTTTACGTGAAGTTAAGCTAAAAATATTCTGATTAAACTGATTTCGTTTGGACTTGACTAACATAATATCCATCATTTCTGTGACTGTCACACCACAAAACAATTCGAAGTGTCCGTTGGGCTTGCTTTAGATGAAACCACTGGCTATTTTCATTATATGTGCAACAGGCAACTTGGTACGTGATATACAGCAAGCATTAAAGAGTCTTGTTTGATGTACTCCAACAAATGAGAATCACAATCGCCTGTTAAATATGCACATTGGCGGTTAATATTACGCAGATAATCTATGGCGGATAAACGCCAATCATGACAATCAGAGTATATTGCTGTTTCTACTTACTTTATCACGGATGTGAAATCGTGCAGTACTTTGTGCTGTGCGGCTAACATCGTGCTAAATTGATTGCCCAGAGGTAGTGAGCTGCATGCTGGAACAGTCTGGATTCTCACTACCATTTCGTTTATTTTCCTAATATCTGTCTAGGCCTTTACTTACTTTTACTTTTGTGCGACTATCTCCTCCTGGAGGATGAGTCGGCTTCAATGAAGATTCTTGGGAATTTGGGTACAAAGCGGCGTCCCCAGCACCACTCGGCGTTTATTCGAGTCAGCTTCTCTAGCCTTTACACAACTAAGTGCGACCTGCAAGGCAGCAGGGAGTTGCTAGAAAGTGGTTTGCACCAACTAACCGTCTGCCAGACTGTTTCAGATTTTTCCTCAGGGTTTTCTCCCGAAGCCGTTCCCGCGATCGGGTATCCCGCAAGGCAGCGGAGGTTTAAAATCAGGGTTTTCCTTCCCTTAGATGAAATGCCCTCCCAGGATAACGAGCTAAATCTGCCCGAAGCAAACTGGTTTTTAGGCGCCAGTCACTCGCCCTTTCTCCTGTTGGTAGAGGCAGTTCCGCCGGGCTCGGGGAGCCACTCGTGCAGGCCAGAAGCTGGACTTGGTTATCAGAGGCTATTTGGGACGCATGTCATATGGGAGAATTTTATAAACAGTGGGAGCTTATCCGCACTGCCACCCCCGGCTATGACAACCTTTGGTGTAGGCCTGGGCAACCTGACGGTATCTTAGCCCACGTGCAGTCTCTGAATGTGCGGCACTTTGCCTGGATCGGGCTTGTGCTTTCATGCCAAACCATACCATACTTACTTTATCGTTCTGAACAATCGATTCTTGTACGCCAGATTTCGTATTCCGGATTTAATTTGCTACCTATTTTTTAAATTATGATCGGTTTATCCGCGTCCTCATCATGAAAAGTATTACACCGGTAGCGACTACAGAGTGTGTAACTGCTATGCAATCATGGCACGATGAAAATTCCAAGTAAATCGAAGACAGGGATTAGGTGCCTACACCTCGAATGAAACACTCAATCAGGTATCGTCAACGAGCAGAATGACCTCTGGTCACGTGGGCCTCAATCTTGTGGACTGGCCTCCTTGACCACCATTAGCTTAGCTGCTAAGACCTTCGTATCTATAAGCCAAGTCAAAGTCTGTTCACCTTTACAACGGTATTTTAAGTAAGGTTTGGCAAACCAATCAGCGCTAGGAAAACGAGGATATTCCATTTGCACTACATGACCAGCAAAGTTTATGCTTGGTTATTTGCTTTTATATCGTTACAAAACATTCTCTTACGGATAGTTGCGTTATGTGGTCGATGGTGCCAGTGATATTTCTAGGACAGAAATTACCGAAGACCAGCAGGCGTTTTGATTCTTCATTTCTCAGTGTACAGATTTCCTATAAGTGCGCGCGAATCGTCTTATTAACAGTGCTCTCGTAATTTATAGAAAAACCTCTCTAATGACACAGATGACCCAGGTTAATAAAGGCTACCGTTGCTTTGTATAACCGAGCGGGAACCTCATTTTTAAACACGCATTACTAGTAATGCAACTACCTTGCTAAATATTACAGTCTAGAATCGCAAGTTCCTCATTGTTGAATCTGTAACACAACTTTGCGTATTCCAAAGGATAGACCCCAATTCAAATATTAACCGGATTACTGGACAATAAATCACATCAAAACACCAGCTCTTTTGATTTCTAATGCTGCCGTGATGTCTATCAAGATTCCTATTTTATGACTATGTATTCTGAGTGTATCATGATCGTACAATTGTTGTTGTTGTTGTTCTTTCCATCGTCCACAGACCGTGTGGAAATACGCAGGTTCCAGGGTGATGATGCTTTCCTCATTCAACGCAGATGTCTGTGCCGCGTTGCGTTTGAAACAATCACACATACCAGTTTTGTTTATTACCCGAGGCGGTGTTACATCCGAAACGGAACCTGGGAACATGCGTCATGTTGATCTGCGACACCAAAATCTAGGTGTGGCCATCCGTTGGGCTGAATCGATCGATCTCGCCGGTATCGTCACGCTTCGGGATTCTTTGGATTCCGCACAAGCTGATCAGCGCTCTGATGAACTGGCTTCCCGAAATTTGGCTTGTTTTGTGTATGGCGTATCGGAACCTAGCTACTTGGTCGTTGCCAAGCGACTCGGATTGACAGGAGTTATCATAGATCGAGTGGAGCAGTTCCTTGAAGAACAGAGCACAGCGTCTGTCTAGTGATTGCTCAAGTATGCTTTCAACCCATGCATGCGTTGCAGCAACATTGCGCTTGATTTATCATTTTTATTTTCCACTTCGATTTTAACTGAATCAATCTAAAAGCTGCCAATCATTTATTGTTTGTCTTGATAAGAATCACTTTTTTTTACCAATAAAGCGCCATGTTCTGAAGTGTTTTCTTTCAATCAACATCAGTCGCCTATTGGTACCGTCAGGCATCCACTCGTGCTTGATTACTTTTCGTGAGTCACGGATTAAACTGGTATTGTAGCTGAATATCGACTATCAGTATAAAACAGAAGTGTTACGATGAGATATCTTCCAGGGAAAAGTCTATGAATATGAATAAGACTATGAACTATGTTCGTGCGACAATGAGACCTATAATGATAAGTTGCGGGAAATAAAAATTCGTTTCGCTAAAGGCTCAACAGCATTGTCGAAAAGGAAGCTTTCAGTAGCAGTTGAACACTTTGGAGTGCGTCACGCGAATGATGCTCGTTGAATTTGCAATGGATTGAGATTCGAATCCAGGCGCAAACATTCACTGATGACTGGTGACGCTAATTCAGATACCTGATTGCAATGGTCAGCTCTGTTGGTATTTTTATTTAATGTAGTACATGTTCGCGAGTAATCGGACGAATCATAAAATGGATTTGAGAGAAATGTTCCCCAGCACTCAGAGCACAATGTGTGCAGTAGAACGCAAAATGATTCAAACAATTAAATCTGCTTTCCCACGGCCGCTTGCTTGCTAGGCGTTTTACTGCATGGTTTCGGCAATTGGTTACGAATTTCTCGTTACGATGGCTAAGGGGTGCAGTGCACAAGGCTCCAATTCGAACCTACCAATTAGTCATCGGTAGCCGCACCTTCGTATACAATTAAATGTTCGCTACGATCGAATCGCTCACCAAAGAAGGATTCCGAGTCAATATCGACTCACTATTCACCACAACTGACCTTAAAAGCTTCAGATTAATCAACACGTTTGATTTTATCACTATATCTTGAGGTCGTTCAGGCATTTATTTCTAAAGTTAGTTTTTCATTGATCGAATTTTATAATATCTACTTCAAAATCAAATGCCCGCTGATAGCAAACTATCAGCATGCGATACATGAAGTTTGGCATTCAAAAGCGCTTGCCCGATACACAAGCATAAAACCATAAAGGTTTTGCTACCCGCTTAGAACATTTTTTATGAAATTTGATCACAGCGTTAAGAAAAATAATGCTTATTACACCACCATGTAGCGGTAATATTTCAAAATATCTGCAACGCGTGCACGATCCGTGAGAGTTACTCATCACAAGGGATTGCTCCAAATACATTCGTCATATGCTCATTCAATGGAAACGCCAAGCATATAGGCGTCACAACTAATGTCAACCTTAGTTGTACTAGCCGTCTGAATTCCCAAGTTACTAAATTTCGTGGGTTTACTGGGCTCTTGGCGCAGAGTTTGTGTTCGGACGTTAGTGTTCTGGTTTGGGAGTTTTATTAATTGCTCCGCTGCGTATTTTAGTTTATTGACTGACCAATCATTCCCATCTTATTTCCTACCTACTGAGCACGGATTCTGCTATGGGTCTTCTTTCACGCGTATTTTGGTTATACTTTACGTCGAGATTGCCCATATCCTAAGATTACAGACTAAATGCTATAATTATTGCTGCTATATACTAGTTTTGCAGCTCTCCGGTACATTTTCTTGCAATGGTCAGTGGTGTACAGATGTGATATTTCAGCAAACCAGGTGGTATGTTACATAACAGTTACACTGCGACCGCTAATTTTCTGATTGCGGCCTGTACACAACAAATGTAATGTCTGCACATAGGCTTCGCTTTGAAGCTCAATGCATTTACGCCTTTGCATAACTTGATATTACTCTGAATAACACACCGTGATGTGTGCGGCAGACGAGAACAGAACAATACACCTGATAGTTAAAGTTCTACACTCAGAACAAATTCATCTAAATCTGAGTTTTGAAATAAAACTGGATCTGATCAGTTTCTTTTCTTGAAATATGGAGCACGTGGTGCACAACCAGCAGGTTGACTTCCATACCATTCGTCATTGCATCATGTAGATTTATTGATTCCTCAGTTTTACCTCCGATAAAATTGAGATATTAGACCTGTGCAACTAGTTTTAGATTCTCGCTTTATGAATTTCTCCTTGATTTTGGCGACCATTTTCTCTGCTAGCACAGCTACCTTGATGATAATAACCGTTTATAGTCGCTTCACTTCATCGAGAAATAGTTTGTCGTATTTATGTGACAGTGTAAAATGTGGCAGCAAACAAAAATTTAGTCAGCAACCTACCAGGTGATAAACCTTTCTTACGGCACGGATGTGCAATCGTACAGTACTTCTGTGCTGTGTGGCTAACACCCTGCTAAATTGATTGGCCACGGGTAGTGAACTGCATGCTGAAACACGCTGGAGTCTCAATACCATCTTTATTCTCTATTTGTCATCTGTCTAGGCCTGCGCAACCTGACAGTAATATCGCCCACATGCAGTCTCTGATTGCGGCAGTTTGCCTGGATCAGGCTTGTGCTTTCATACTATACCATTCCATCAATCTATGTCTGCCAGAAACAACTCTCTTTGCATGACTTCAAAAATGGGTTTGGTTGTAACAGTCCCATTAACTTGATTCGATTGGTTATCAGCAGTACTACCGTCTACAAAAAGCGTCAGTGTGGAATAGGCGGCACATCGGACAGCTTTAATTCAGATAGAACAAAAGTAGCTCAATCAGTGTATTAGTATTGACCACTTCAATGCCCAAATTGCTACCAAAAAACAACCTGTATACGGTAGGTAGTTCGATTGCGATCTGCGAACAATAGGCATTCCACCCTATTCTAAATGGACAAAAAGGCAATTAAAGAGAAATTTTATTTGTTAAAAACATCGACAATTTGGCCCTAGGAGGAGACCGCGAGCGGGCTACCCAACCTTCGTGATTGGAGGAGGTAGGATTTACCGAGGCTCTGACCGGCATCAGGTGTTTACTCACCCCCTCCATGTTAACTCTTTAGATTTGAAAAAATTCACATGTAAATTTATCCGAGTCCATCCGATCATTTTCCGCCGAGCCGTTAAAAATTTAAGAGCTCATCTTGCGTGAGAACCAAATTTTCTTCAGAAAATTGACCTATTTACGAGTTCATCCAGAAAGTCGCAAAATTCAAAATAAACCAAATATGACTCTAAAACAAAATGTTCAATAAATTTACTTGTATATTAAAAACAGAAAATAGGATTTAGCTGTAACATAAACAGTAAAGCAAAATTTAGCTTTGAACACATGGTACAAGACCGATTAAAATTTCTGGGCTTCAGACGTCCGTTCGATGATTCATTATATGAAACTAATTCAACATTGCAAATCATTGTCGGCAATCCGCAATATACTAACAATCACCGCGATTAGAAATTTGAAAAAATATCATGGACGTCTTTCTAATATTCAACTATAGTAAGTATATTCATTTGCATGCTTTTCCGTCACAACACACCCCACGTTAGTATCTTTCCAAACAAGCATTTCATAATAGGCTTCCTCGGCTGAAGAAACACGTCTAATTATCCGGCATGCAGATAGTGAGGTCCAACATACGACCACATAGAAGACCTTTGGAAAAAACAAGTGTTAAGGAATTAAAACAAAACGAACACTCACAGATGGCACAGTCAAATTTCATTTTAAGATGTTTCAATCATAGTAACTATCGATTAAATATCAATATTAATATTTACAATGATAATATTCGACTTGGTTGTATTTTCCACTCTCCGATAAAATATCATTACGAATTTTCACTATTCCTTGAATTTTACTAATTTACTATAGTATTGATGTTTTTGCTGATTAATTACGCTAGTGATAAAATTAGCCTGTATTTTTCTGGTGATCTATCATCACTCATACATATAACTGGCAGATATGAGTACAAAATTTCCTGCCTACACGACAAATGTGGCAAACTGGTGGCTAAGGGAATTGAATGCATAGCTTGCAAGCGTTTGGCTCACCCTGGCTGTGCACATATACACAAATCTTACTACGGTATTCATGCAAAGTACCGCTGATTGCAGTTAAATTTGTAGTAGCTGTCATAAGCCTGCCATTGGTGCCACTTGCCAAAAGCCAAGGAATAGTGTGACGTCGCTAGCTCGTCAGATTTTGTACCAGCACAAACGTATGCATCTGTTGTCAGGGTAAATAAAGGTTCTGAGAGAACGGCATGCAAAGGGGATAGCTGATAATGCTAGCAAGTTACAACGTCCTTCTAAGCATGCTACCTCTCCTAAGTTGGCCGGATATTCGAAAATGCGTGAAAACAATGAGATTGAAACAATTGCATCCAGTGAGATCGTAGACACAGTTAGTGAGTTACCTTTTTCTTTAAATCAAGCGTTCTCCTTCAAGGTGGTCAGTGCAGGTGGGACTCCAAAAAGGCGTATTAAAAAGAGTGAAGCCGCTATTCTAAGGAAACAAAATGGAAATGTTGCAGGCTCGCCCGAACTGGATCAAATTATCCACTAATTAAACTCTTTGCATAAGCAATTTGTGGCACTGCACGGCATTTCTTCTTAAATAAACTAGAACCGAAATGTAGTAGTTTTCAACTGAGCGGAGTCTTTCATTAGGGAATCCAAAATTCGAAGAGATTTCGATCGCAGATGTATCAGCGATCTTATCCGGATGGTAGGCCTGACGCCTTCTACTACGACGGCGCGAGTTCACCATGTTAAAAGATGGATGATGGATAACCGCCATGGGCCAATCCTGGTAGAATTCAAATACCAGGCGGATCGGGATGCGTTACTGTCTATGACTGAATACATCGCCAAACTACTCTAGACAAACTTCAGGTTCAGCCGGACAACTCTACCTCTCGGATAAGACAAAAATCTTCCGCTTCAAATAGGAGAAACATAGCTGTAAGGACATTTGCTATACGTGAGCTCGGCGCAAGTCGAAGCGCTAGTGTAGCCGTGACGATGATATCGAACAGCACATCGCCACAGGTCTTGCTGTCCTCATTAGATGACGTTGATGGGCTTATCGCAAATGAAGATGGGAGCCGAGCAGGTGACTTCAGTAGTTGCTTTTCTTCGATAGATGCGACCACAATCCTCAGACAACGGTCCGTAACATTCATGCATGAGGCAGGAGAACCAGATACTCCTGCTTTAAGTAGCACGCGAAAAACCGTGCAGCTCCCTCGGGTGCTTCGACCGAGATCCAAACAGGTTTAGTTTCAGATGCACGTTTAACCAGTGCCCCAGTATTGTACGCAGATGTATGCAGCATGAGGAATAAGTGGGCTGAGTTACACCCGAGGGTAATTGCGCTTTCGGAGACCAGGTTGTCTGCGCTTGATGAGTTGCCAATAAACATCAGCGGACAGTATATCGTCATAAGATGCAATAGACCTGGCAATATCAGAGTCGCTGGAGTTGCATTCCTTTTAGAGTATGGTTTTCAAAGTATGTGCACAGGTATATCTCTAGCCAGTTGAAACGTCCAAGTTGTTAAACGTATCCTGACTTGCTAAAAGTCACCCCTCACAATTGCTTGTGTCCATATCACACCCAGTGCAGCCCAACAGAAAATTACACAGCTAATTGAGACACTCGAGGGTTTGATTCACTCGGCTCCCAGTGTACTTATCTTGGGTGATTTCTACCTCCCAGACATATATTGGCCTGTCCCTACAGGTGTAGTCACCGAGCAATCTGAAACTTTTCTCGAATAGCGCCATATTCATGCGTTGCACCAGCATGTAAGTGATCCTACAAGGTTTCGTCATTGATGGATTCCATCCACTCTTGACTTAGTATTATCGTCCCAGCTAGAAGCTATTTGATATTTAAAGTACCTACCCCCGCTCGGCAAAAGCGATCACGTAATGATAAGCTTCGGGTATCCCGCAAGGCAGTGAATCTTGAAATTCAGGGTTTTCTTCCCTTAGATGAAATGCCCTCCCAGGCTAACGAGCTCCATCTACCCGAAGCAAAGTGGTTTTCAGGCGCTAGTCACTCGCCCTCGCCACGTCTCCTGTTGGCAGAAGCAGTTCCGCCGGGCTCGGGGAGCCACTCGTGCGATCCAGTAGCTGGACTTGGTTGTCAGTGGAAACATCTGTCATTCTTAAATCGGATGCTATTCAGTCAGAGAAGATCATACTGAACAGCACTTTGCCACGAGTCTTGCTGTCTGGCCCAAATGATGTTGATTGTCGTAGCGCAAATGACGATGACACCGGAGCAGGTGATTCCAGTAGGTGCTTCTCTACGATGGATGCGCTCTCAATTGTCAGGAAACAGTCTATTACCTTAACGCAAGAGGCTGCCGAAACTGATGCTCCTGCTCTAAATAGCAAGCCAAAAATACGTACAGCTCCTCCGGGTGCTTCGACCGAGGGCCAAACAGGATTAGTTTCAGAAGGCTGAATATCCAGCGCCCCAGTATTGTACGCAAATGTATGCAGCATAAGGAATAAGTGTGCTGAACTTTGTTTCCGTCTGGCTAAGTAACACTCAAGGGTTATTGCATTTCTAAGACCTGTCTGTCTGTGCTTCATGGGTGCCGATAGATATCAGCGAACATTATATCGTCATAGGATGCTATGGGATAGGTGTTGACGTGGCACTCCCCTTGCAGTATGGTTTGTACAGTATTGGTACAGGTATATATCTAGCCAGTGAAAACGTCCAAGTTGTTACGAGTATCCTGACTTGCTACATGTTATCCTTCGCAATTGCTTGTGTCTACGTCACACCCAGTGCAGCTCAGCAGAAAATTACACAGCTTATTGAGACACTTGAAGGTTTGTTTCACTCAGCTCCCAGCGTACTTATTTTGGGTGATTTCAACCCCCAGATATAGATTGGCCTGTCCCTACAGGTGTAGTCACCGAGCAATCCGAAAATTTTATCAAATGACTCCATAATCATGCGTTGTACCAGCATGTCAATGATCCCAGAAGGTTCCGACATGGATGCACTCCATCTACTCTTCACTTGATATTGTCGTCCCAGCTAGAAGCCATTAAATATTTAAAAGACCTACCACCGCTCGGCAAAAGCGATCACGTAATGATAAGCTTCGAAGCGATATTGCACAAACCTTTCTAGAACTAGACGCAATTTTAAGCTTGTAGACTAGGGTTTTCTTTTACAGACTTCAAAATCTTTCTTTCAGTTATCTTGCGATTCCAATATAAGTGGAAACTGGAATAGAATTTGTAAGTATCTTAATGAGTTACAAGACAAGCACGCTCCGCTGTAGTGCGTGAGAAGGCATCAAAGGCCGCTCTGGTGGACTCCTCGAGTCCGTAGGTCTACCCGTAAACAGGATTGCCTATGGCGGCGACATAAGCTATCCCTCACTTTTGGTTCTTGGGCCCGATACAAAACCACTCGGAATGCATGTGTTAAATTACAGCGCTTGCTCAAACAGGATTTTGAGTTATCTTCAGCTAAGGATGCTGAATCCAATCCGAAATCCGTCAAAAGGCAAAACCAGGGAAAGCATGGGAGATTTGAAACTGGAGGACGGAAAAGTAACTGATACTGACCTGTCTAAGGCGGCAGCCTTCTCAGCGATTTTCAGTAGCGGTCATCGACGGGATGAATCTTCAAAGGCACTGCTTGGTCTGCTTGGCCTGACACCTGGTGTGGATGTAATGGATGAGTTGCCCTTCAATGAGGCTCAATTGTATGGCGCGCTTACATGTTCGCGTTAACGAATCCGAGGGACCGGATGGTATCCACTCAATTATGCTTACAAATCTTGCCTCAGTGCTTACCGAACCGTTTGAGAAGCTCTTTAATTCATGCATACAGCTGGAAGTGGTTCCCAGTAAATGGAAAGGAGCATAGTCGTGCCAATACACAAGGGTGGTTGCAGACAAAATCTTGGGAACTATAGACCGGTCAGGCTAACTAGCATCGTCTCAAAAGTACTGGAAAAGCAATTGCATGACAAAATCTGTCAACATCTAAGTCGGCATTCTCTACTGAGTGTAACTCAACGTGTATTTCTTAAGGTATAATATGCCTGACTAACCTTCTTAGTTTTCTCTCTACTGCAACTAAAATGCTTGTTGAAGGAAATCCAGTCGAAACCCTCTACTTAGATTTTAGCAAGGCATTTAATTCCGTGAGTCACCTTTTCTAGAGATAAAGCTAGCAGCGAAAGGCATACATCGTATTCTGCTTCCTCGGATAAAAGCATTCCTTACAGGAAAGTCATTTAGAATTCGGTTTGGATCCACGTTGCCTAGCAAAACCGACGTGATCAGTGGTGTCCCTCAAGGTTCGGCACTCGGTCCTCTTCTGTTTCTAATTTTCATTGATGGCGTGTCTTCTGCTTTGAAGTGTCCATGCTTTATTTTCGCGAATGATGTGAAGTTCATCGGATCAACGGATGAAGATACCTTGATGCACGACCTTGAGCGGGTCATAAACTGGTCATACCAGTAGGACCTCCCACTGAACCTTAATATGAGCAAACGCTCATCAGCACTGTGTGACAGGATTTCGGTTAAGATGTCGGGATATTCCCATAGTTTTAACACCGTTCAGTGTGTTAAGGATTTGAGAGAACTGGTTAGGATTGACTTTAAATGGGAGGACCAATGTTCCGCTGCAGCTCAGCGTGCACACAAGCTACTTTATGGCTGAAATCAGTGCTATCGAGCAGAAGACCCGATGTATTCCTGCCATTTGACAGAGCATTAGTTCGGCCGCATCTCGAATATTGTGTTCAGGCGTGGTGTCCTGACTACAAAAAGGACATCCATCGACTTGAAAACGTACAGCAACTCGCATGATTGAGGTTAGGCGATGGAAACCGTACGCTGCCCGCCTGATGTCTCTCGATCTTTTCTCTCTTAGGCAACGTCGTTTAAAAGGTGACTTAATTGAAAACTTTAATGTCTTGATGGGTTTGAGTAACGTTCCAATGAACGACTTCTTTACCTTAAGTCCGAAGCTAGGCACCCGGGCCATTCACTTAAAATCGCTGAGAAGCAATGTCGGCTAGATGCCAGGAAATACTTTCTTAGCCTCAGGGTGGTAAACCTCTGGAACATTCTTTTAGAAGAACTTATATCCTGCAGTTTTGTCTCGAGATTTAGGCAGGGTTCTGATCGCAACTGGGGTAAGTTTTTCCTGAATATTCCCCCGGATTGCTATGCAAGCTTAGGTAATTATCGTTATCACTTAAATCAAGTAAAAGCTAGATTTTTATATACACTATTCTATTTCAGCTGATCTCTCGCCGTGCTGGTGAAAAGAAACAGCTTTTTAAGCATTGGTTATAAAACGGTGCTCCATAAATGCAGACCGGATAATCTCTTAGCGTCGTGTTCGTCGAAGATGTCAAACAGATTAAAAGAATAAACTTTTTGGCAGTGGTGGCTGCTTCTCTTCAGCTTTCCGACGAAATAAATTCTTCAAGCTTGATTGGCTCGTTAGCCACACACTGTACTGTGCAACCTGAACTGAACCGAAATACTTTCATTTTGTATCTTCGTATTTTGTACATTCAATATTTGGCCTTGTATGGTTATTCATTTTTTTGCCGTGTATGCTCCATTCGTAATAATGCTTGTAAAATATACTTTTTGGCGGTTAATATAATTTTGAACACTCGGGGTTGGTCTTTTTCCGTGTTTGTGAAGTTTATTTGAGTCGCTTCGTTTAGGAATTGTGATTAACCAGTCTTTTAAAATTTTAGCGAATTCTGCACCTTGGATTACATCTTTTGGATTTTCCTGTTCGAATTATCTCGCTATCGTTGGACTTCACTGGATCTTTCTTTGGGCATTTGATTGTTTAGTCTCTTAGTGAGTTCATTCCATTTTTCAAATGTTGTGTAATGAGAAGTTATTTCTTTGGTCCACTACCCTATTGAATACTGCTAATCATAGCCATATTAATTTCAAAATTATTAATACATCAATATTAATAAAGGATACATATAAAAAATACACATAGAATTTGATCGCATTTTATCTTCCATGATAACCGCATCGACCAATTAGTCGTTAATCTGTCAATCGTAACAAGAATATTTGTCATATCCGATATTGAAATTGTAGATATTTCCCAAAGATAGTGTTTGCCACAAAATAAAATATTCTAAATTTTAAAAATTATTTAAATGCAAGACCTTTTGTTTAACTCACATCTTGATTAGCATACCTTTGTTCTATCCAGCAAGCACCATCGCAAATCCGGTCTGGTCACCAAATATAACTGTTGTGTTTGAGCACCGATTTGCAGCAAGCACCTAGTTAGATTACACAAGTTGAAATTTCTGATGTAGGAATACATAAGAGTGGCTGAAATGCATATGTGTAGCTATTACGTGTATGCAATGTTTGTGAGGTTGTTATGGGTTGCTGTCAAGATAGCTGTGAATGGAACACTTGTTTGTCACAATCAGTTGGCTGAATGATTACCAACAGCTTCTGTAATTCTTGAGCAGCTAGCCGGATGAAGGACGACATCAACTGCTGTAGCATCTATTCGTTATACGGGAAAAATGTATTTTGATGTGCTTCGTTTTTAAAGGTTAAGATAAATATAAGCAACTCAATACACCAAATAAAAAGAAAGATATTCTCGCTTTTCGTTTCGCAGTACGAAATTACCTTCTGAAAACAGTTTCCAAAATTTTTCAGTCAAGTGTTGTGTGAAAAATATAATTCCTAAGTTTATTCATTTAGCGGAATGCGAGAGTATTGTTGACGAAATTAGGAGCTTGTCATGATTGGTCAAGTGGGAATAATTTAACGTATTATGTGAAAGATACGACGAGGAACATTTGTTTGCGTAAAAATGAGGAAATCTGTTAGGATGAATACGAGATAGTGATTAAAACAATATTTGATATTATGTCGCTAATAACATATATACTTTTATTTTGGTTTTATTTCCCACGCTCTGACAAAATACGAATTTTTGCTGTTCTGTGAAATTGTAATATATACTCCGTTTAATACTTAAATACAAATATCTCTATTTTCTATAATTACATTATGGCTCATATTACTTTCTAATGCACGATGGCTGACTTATGTAAGTATGTTGCCAAAGGAATTGAATGCTGTACCTGCAGGCACTGGGTGCATCAGACTGCTCGGGTATATTAAAGAGACATTATACGGTGTATGCCGCCCATATATGGTTCGAATGTGTCTGCTTGGAATGCAAGGAAATTGCGAAGCATGCTAATTGAATAAGTTTCTCTGTTAATTGCGACGCTGCATGTACCCACCCAGAAATCTTATTCACAAGTTGCAGCATCGCTCAAACTAAAACTGTCTAAGCTGACGGTTGTATATAAGTCAGCAAACATGACTCGGTTAGTTAGCTTACGAAGAAGATTCAGTGAGCTCAAAACGTAGCGCGCTCACCTAAGAGTATGGCAATCGAGCCGCGTTTCAACAATATCACGACAATTAATTAGCGATCAGCTTTAATCCGCAGTGAATTGCAAGAGTTGCGAAAAGGCTCTTTTCCTGAAAAGAAATATGAAAACTAGGACAAAAATATTGTGATCCTGAACGGTATCCTAAACATATCAAAAACGAAATGAAAACCCCGAGAAACGCAGAAGGGATTTACTCAACAAAAGCGGATATTTCTTTCTTGAATGCTCAACTGCTAGTAGCAAAATTATTTGAAGATTATTGGCTAAGTTGTGATGCAGCAAACAAAAGCCTTCGTCTTCTATCAAGGCCGCAACATTAAACATCCATGCCACAATCTTCCAGCGACGTAGATTAGGCATAATGTACAAATTTGCTACTACATTTGGATGAACCAAAAATTTCGTTAATACTTACGGTTTTGTGCCAGTGGTTTCTCCAAAATTTGGCGCGGTACATCAAAATGCTATGAGTATACTATACACAAAAACTTTCAGCGTACGTGATAAATGACTGGAATTAATGCAATAAGCGTCCAAAATTAAATCTAGGATCCTAGGTGTATCAGAGTCCTGGCTTCAGGTAACAGTCACTAATCCCATTAACCTTCTTTTGCTCTATATTGCCTCAGATCGCATAGACCAGACTGTAGACGGGGAGGATGAGCTCTCACAGCACGGCATTAAATCTAAAGTTTCTGGCATCAAAATAACCACCTTCGGCATCTTGCTAATCTCGACAATCGTCACTGACAGGTAAGCTCTTTCTTGCTTTAGGCTGCTTGTACAGGGGACCCGGCGCTTCTGAGTCGGAGGACCAGGAACTTAGGAAACTTCTTACCAGGTTCCTACAAACAGCCCCACGAGTCAATTAAATAAGTGATTTTAAACTACCGGGAATTTACTGGGACTCAGACGATCTTTATTAGAATTTCCCAGGTATAATTTGATTGGCTGAAATCCAGTGATGGCGCTCATTCGCCCGCTGATATTTATCGAGTTTTGTCTGTGCGCATGATGCGCGTTTTGCGTTGTTGACTCACTATAACGTTAGACTACGAGTCGAGAAGACTGAGAAGGTGATTGTGCAACGATTCAAGTTTAACACCCACGTTCAGTCTGAAGAATAATTTGTTGCAAATTTTCTGGCTGACCTGAGTCGGTTGACTGAATTTTGTGCATTTGGAACATCTTTGAAAGACATGTTAAGAGATCGTTGGTTGTGGTAATCAGAGAACCTCGTATTCAAAGAAGGCCGAACATGAGTTTCCACTGGAGTCTGCTCCTAATATTTCCACTTGCATATGAGCTGCAGATAAGAACTCCGAACTGTTACATAATTGCCAATTGAGGCCAACCCAGATGAACTTACTCAGCATCACTATTACATGTACGGCTGAAGTGGACAATATATGGATTCAGAGTCCACGAACACCGAATCCTAAAGGGATCCGCAGTTATCGATGGCAGCATAAGAATCGTACGGAATGTCCTCATCGCGACGCGATTTGCCATAAATGTGGGAAACAAAGAAATCTCGAGAGGGTTTGTTGCTCAAAAGTTCGAACTCAGTTACACCATGGACGAACGCAGTACACTAAATTGCAGTCTGAATCGGATGTTTTCATTTTGCACACCGTTAGTGATGATCCTGTTCCACGTGATTATCAGTGGCCAATACATTCTATTCAAGCTGAAAACGTGTTTCGCGGTTACGCTGTGCAGCAGGAGCTCGTGGCAGAAAGTATTCGGTAAAAATTCGATCACCGCGTCACGATTACCACATATCCGTCTCAAAAGCATACACTGGGGAGAATTTCGATCTCCTTGGTTGCGCCAAAATCAAAATAGATCATGCAAACAAGAAGCATAGCTTGAAGCTACACGTAATTTTTGGCACGGGTGTAAATCTACTTGGTCGTGATTGGCTGCAAAAAGCACATGTTCTTAAAGTGTACAATAATAAAGCTTCAACTGACATTCAAATGTTATTGAAGCAGTATGAACCCTTGTTCGCCGACTCGGGTAATTGTAAACTGAAGAGTGTTCGTGTGACGTTACCGGGTGCAGTGACTGCCGAACCAAAGGCTATATCCCTTCAATACAATCTGCGGTCGGAGGTGGAGAGATAATTGCAGCGTTTACCGGACGAAGGGGTAATCGAATCACTCAACGCCAAATATACCGGTGCTAAAGATTGATGGATCCGTGAGAATGTGTGGAAACTACGAGATTACGGTCAATTACGTCCGACTCTCGGAGAGCTATCCCATACCGAAAATTGAAGATATTTTTACAAATCTAGGTGGTGGAAAATTATTCAGGGAGATAGATTTGGCACATGCGATCAACAGCCAGAACTGGATGATCAAATTAATGTCGTTACGACAATCCCCACCCACAAAGCTCTTTTTCACTTTACCAGGTTACCATTTGGTATAAATTACGCCCCTGCAACTTTTCAACGAACAATAGAAATGTGCATTAAGGACATACCTCACACAGTGGCATATCTAAATGCTATTCTTGTCACCGGAATGACCTACCAGGAACATTTACACACACTGGAGAAACACTTCTCACGGTTGTTGCAACTTGAAAAAATGCCGTTTTCTTTTCAATCACGTGGAATATCATGGTTTTCGCATTGATTCCAATGGAATAAGTTCAATTCCAAAAATAACACGCCTCATTTTGGATGCCCTTAGTCCGATGAACCTTTCACAACTGAGGTCCTTCCTAAAATGGTCAACCACTGAGCTAGATTCATACCGCATGTTGCTACAATTTTGGCTCCTCGGAACAAATTACTTCGCAAGGAAACGGGGTAGACTTGGGGAGAAACGAAAATCACTGCTTTTAAATGGATTAAACATTTATTAAAAATGCCTTGCGCGCATTTTCAACCATCGCCTTCTATTATTTTATTCTGTGACGCATCTTCATACGGTGTTGGCGCAGTACTCACTCAACCGGATGCTCAAGGAATTACTAAATATGACGTTTTTGCTTCACATACACTCAACCCCGCCAAAAGTAATTACTCTTAATTATATAAAGATGCTTATGCTCTGAATTTTTGTCAAAGTGTTCCATGAATACCCGTATGCACAGTGTTTTGAGATACATTCTGAGCATAAGCCGCTTGTTGGCCTCCTTATGGTACACAAATTGACTATAATCATGTCTTCATCCCGCTAATGTGTGCTCTTCAGCTGTCTGCCCACCAGTACAAAATGTGTTTTGTGCCTGGTTCCAGTAATTACACGGCGGATGCACTGAGCCGTCTACCATTACTGAAATGTCCAACACGTTCCAACTAACCGTGTGAACTGGTTTTCCTTGCGGACTAGATAAACTCCTTACCAGTGTCGGCAAAAGATATAAGAGACGAGACGGAGAAGGACCATGTATTATCCTCGGTAAAGCGATATTTGCAAGATAGGTGTCCGAAGAGTGTCACAAACGAAGAAGCAACTTATCATAAACGTCGAGGTTAACTAAGCCTACATGATGGATGTATTTTATGGGGAGGTTGTGTTTCAATACCCACCAAGTTCAGGAAAACTATTTTGGAAGAAATGTATTTAGCGCATCTGGGTATATCCCGAATAAAATCGTTTTTCCGAAATTAAGTGTGGTGGCCTGTTATTGATAGCGATATTACACAACTCGTTAATACTTGCGAGCCATGTCAGCGAACAAGACCTGTACTACCCCGTGGGCCAGTTGTCCCATGGCCTTGTCCAAAACAACCTTGGAGACATCTCCACTTCGAATTTGCTGGACCGATTGATTCTGTAATGATGCTTATAGTAGTTGATACTTATTCAAAATGGATAGAGGACAAATTGGTAAGAACATCAACAGCACAGATAACTACAAACGTGCTCCGCTCACTTTTCTGTATCCACGGTCTCCTGGATACAGTGGTCTGCGATAACGGTCCTGTGTTTGTGAGTGATGAGTTCAAACAATGGAATATCATCAACGGGATTCATGTCCTACATACGCCTGCTTACCACTTGGCTTCAAATAGACTAGCAGAGTGTGCAGTTCAAACAGTAAAACAAGGTATTCGCAAACTGGCCGGTGATTTACAGACAAAAATCGATAAGTTTCTTTTTGGTTATTGGATAACTCCTCAGTCTACTACGGGCCAGTTACCCGCGGAGTTATTGATGGGCTGTCGTTTGAGGTACCGATTGGATATTTTTTGCCCCGACCCCTGCTCCAGTATATCGGTAAAAAAAGTTGATATAATGAGCGAGTGTTTCAAGGAGAGTGAGTGTCAGAGACCTGGATGATGGGCATGAACTGACCGTGCGCATGATGATGGCAATCGCATCACTCGCCATGGGGACCACATTAGATGGCGAGAGAGAACACCAAGTCATTTACAAATGCCAGATAATCGTGGGGTTAAAACATTATTGGAGTCAAACACTGAAGAAGAAAATGCAAGCCCATTCCAACAATCTGATCGCTTACACAGGCCAGTCGAGAGTTATCAAGCCCGACTCGTTTAAACCTGGGGATGAAGGCGTGTTTTATGCGTGTGTCTGTACTATTAACATCACGTGATGGCGCTCATTCGCTCGCAGACATGTATCAATTTGCGTGTGTGCACATCATGTGCGTTTTGCGTTATTAACCCACTATTACGTTGGACTAGGAGTCAAGAAGCCTAAGAAAACTGTGTGTATCCAATACGTATTCCTGTCACTATCTGGTTATAACAGTCGTGTTATATTGGCTTCGGGAACCAACACAGTAAAACTACAACAAATGCTTAAGCAAAGCCGTGAAACTTTACTTGGCGAACTCTGATAAAGAGAACCCTGACAAGTATTTTAGGTATGTTCAGTCTCAGTGAAAGATAAGGGAGCACATAGAAACCATTATAATAGACAATGCCGCGAGAGCCCATTCTGACCCAACAAGGCAGCAGCTTCGATGGATTATTTCCAAAGTGTGAATATAATAGTTGACGATGAAGCGATTCACACAGTCCCAACTCTCATTACTGAAATGGGTGCCTATCTGAGCGAACTATTTTTCGCACGAAAGTTTTCGCGCTGGTTCTACAGAATATAAACGGGAATAAATCCACCGGACCTCACAATGTGCAAGCAAAAATTGTAAAGAAAATGCCTACGGCACTAGAAAAGCCACTGGTTGAAGGTATTTTTAGGTAAGCCTACGAAGGACTTCTAGTTTTTAGTCTTTTTTTATTTCGGCGTTGGCGTCTACGGGCTGACCAAATAAAAACATTCAAAATCTTAAAAGTCCTAGTAGATGAGGGTTGTCAAAACCTGTTCGCTTGAGCGATCACCCATTCTACCGAGCGGCATAAAATGAAGCTAGAAAAAATAACAATAGTCTGAATCTTTGGCAAAACTTCTTCAATAAATGATTGGAAATCTTCTGTGATGAGCTGCCTGAAAAACTAATCGCTTGCGTATCGTTATGTTCCTTCGAAAAACGTTTTTCATGAATATACAGGACATTTGTGAGTAGAATTTGCATGAAAATGTGGTTCATATTAAATTCGTACTTTTTTACTACGGTTTAATAAAACTGTACTTGGCTCGTGCTCTGATTTGGCTCCACAGATAGTTGTGTTGAAGAAACCTAATGGCTCCATTTGCCTTTGCGCTGACTTCTCAACTGGGCTGAACGACACAGTAGAAAAGTATTTCTATCAATTTCTGTTCCGGAGGATTTGTCCACGATTCTGAATAGTCCAACATTTTTCACGAAATCGACTTGGCCAAAGCTGATCTTCAAATCAAATTTAAACTTGATAGCCGTCCAATACTAACAATTAACACACATCTAGATTTGTTGAAATACTCAAGATTACCTTTTGGAATGAAAACTGCTCCAGCTACATTCCAACACGTGATGTATACCGGGACTTGCTAAATATCACGGTCAATATGGATGATGTAGTAATTGTTGGATCGTCGATCAAGCATTTAGAATCTCGAATCCGAAGCGCACTCAAACGTTTCAATGATTTTGGATTTCAATTCAATTCAATTGAATATAATGGTCCAAAAAGCATATAGATTTACAGAAAAACAGAATAATATCGTGATTACGAATAACAGTTAGTGAAAATAGGATTTGTTTGCTTACTGAGCTTTTATGGTGTAGAATATATAAGTCCAATGTTTAGATTGATCGACACATTCGATTTGAATATATCCAAGATGGGTGAATGCGCAACATTACGTGTAGGGAGTTCCAAGTAAAACATACCTCCGACAGTTCAGTCTCGAGTCACGAATAAGTACTGTGTAGTCATGACTCCGGCTGGTTCGGGATGTTAGTCGTGTGAATAGTTTATTCAGGGGACGGTTAAGTGTATAAAATATATTAAACATAAAAATCAAATCACCTCTAAGACGGCGGTAGTGAGTGAAAGAAGTTGCAACTTGTAATACGATCGTCGTATGGTTTGTGCTTTAAACCGCGTACGAGCTTGATGGTACGATTATATATTCTCTGCAAGAGGCTGATGTCCTAATGTAGCCAGGGTGACCAAGCTTGAACCATATGCTCCATGGTTGGCCTCAAGTACATGTTAATTATTCGATGAACAGTTTGCGTCGTGAAACTTCCGAACACGCGTTTTAGCAGAAGCAGTATTCTCGACGTCTTTTCATAGACTGCTGTGGCGTTATGTGACGGTTTGAAAGTGCTGCTCACTCACACACCCAAATACTTCTCGTTGTCAGTGCCTTCAAGTTTATGGGATCCAAGGGTGTAAGAGACCTCGAAATGTCTTCCAACAGTCAATAACTTGCATTTTCTGACATTGAATGTGAGTTCATTTCTAATTGACCAGTCGTGTAAGGCATCGAGGTCCAGGTGAAGCTGTCTGCAATCGTCAGTTGTGCGTACTTGTGACCACAGCTTGATGTCATTCGCAAATAACAAGATTTTGTAGCAAACAAGTTAAGGTTAGTCGTTTACATGGATCACGGAAAGAATTAGTACAAGCACTTATCCCTGCAGCACTCTGCTCGTTACTGCAATGGGTCGTGACAAAGCAGAATCAGACCAGAGAAATGCATTTTTGCCTCACTTTAATCATATATCTTGATTTTGTTTATGATGCATCTGGACATCGACCTGATCCGTCGAATATTCTAACAATATTTGAGATGTCTTAGCTGATTGTGTAGCCAGGCTTACGCTCATTCATCGGCTTATTCAGTAACAATGGTCTATTTTTACCTTTTTTGCACGACGTGTAGGAACTACTAAATCGTCTATTGGAAAAATAACGCAAATCGCCATGGGATTCTGAGCACGCAACTGCCTCCATACAGTTGAAAGCGATGCCATCCTGTGATAAAATTCTTAATCATTACGATCCGAAACTCTCGATCCCTGTCGCCGTTGACGCAACTCGAATCAGAGTTATTGCGGGTGTTTTATATACATCTAATATTGGATCAGAGAAATCCGACCTGTGTGCATCTGGAGTGTTGACCGAAGCGAAATGAAATTACTGACAAATAAAACATGCGCTCGCTATAATACTTGCCGCTAAGCGACTACTCAAATTACTATACGACTGCCATTTCACCCTCTCAACGGAAGATTAACCACTCCTGGTCGTTTTTGGATCGAATAATGTTATACCAGCACCTATTGGGTGAGGGAGTTTTTCTGTTGCATTCCAGCCAAAGTCATACCAGAAGAATATTGAACCTAATATTCGAAGTGGTGGACGCTCTTTTGGCTTACCGCCGGAAGTATTCTGGACGCTCGATTGGCGACTCTGTCACATATCGTCCTGTGCAACCTGAACTGAACTGAACTAAACTGAATCAAGTCGAGTGTAGTGCCGGGCAATAGTGCTACTGGCTTACGACATCAAATTACAAAATCGTCAGAGCAAAACGTTTGGTAAGGTTCATGTTCACCTTCACCGAATTCCGGTTACAAAGGTGAGAAATGAAAATACTGTGATTGCCATCATTACAAAATAAACTTTAAGCGATTAACCTTCAGGTGCTATCAAAGCGCTGCCCGTCTCGTCAAAGAAATTAAAGCCAAATTAGGATGGGATCCGGCTCTACAGTAAACCATGTAATACACACTGAAACGACCTACAACTACAATTTGTGACCGTCCATTGCTGGTCAACTCAAGCCGAGGTAATTTAATTTACATTGTTGATGACTGTCTCATGATTTTCGAAAGTGTCTAATTTCGTTTATTGTCCGTTCTTCAGTCCTTAGGCAACAACATTCTAGACATCCGTAAATCAAACCAATGAAAGCGATAGCGCGATCTCATATGTTTCGGTCCAGCATCAATACTTATTTTCATAATTTACTTTGTGGTTGCCTAGGTTGTCAACAAGCTGCCAATCCGTCACCACGACAGCCACCAGTCACTTGGTCAACCACATCTGAGCCCTGGGAACGACTTCACATAAATGTCACTTATTTAATCGATGGCTCGACGTTCCTCGTTGTCGGTGATATATATTTAAAGTTACTGTAGATCGTTCACGTTAAACCACCCTCCATCAAATCTGGGATGAAAGTGCTGAAACGAATTTTTACCCAACAAGGCCTTTCAAAAACAATCGTCTTAGACAATGGTGATCAATTTACCTCAACATCGTTTAAACTTTTCCGCCGTGCCCACAATATTCAACACATACTTTTTCTGCCGTATCACTAACAATCAATTGGACCCGCTGAGAGATTTTTGGCACATTCAAATGGGAACTCATAAATGGTAGGCGTCATCTAAAATAATCGAACATCTCATCTATGTCTATCGCACTACACTACACAGAGGGTTACCGAATCAATTATCAACGGCAGTGGTCCTTATAGGTCACAAACTACGCACTACACAAAGAGGATGCTACCGAGAGATTACACAAAGAGGTGCACAGCCGCTGCACAACATCCATCTTCGTTAGTATCAGGAACTCCTGTCTGATTGCGTGATCATCGCTCATACAAGCCTTCATGGGTGTTGGGACGAATTGAAGGTCGCACATGATATGTACTGACTCAAGTCTCTATACAAGACGGCAAATTGCTCCGCCATCGAAATCAATTACTTTCTGCCATCAGCAATATGGAACGCAAAGCATATATAGTCACGAGTATCCCGTTGGTCATGCTACACAAACATCTAGGCTACCATCGCTATCGTCAAAATCAACGTCATTTTCAGAAACGTCGAAGCGGCAAAGATCACACCGATTATGAATACCAACGAAAAGATTGTAATTACAGAAGAAAAAACGAACTTTCTAATATTCTTCCACCAAAATCATTCAGTCCTTTCCTGCGATTATTATTTACCTCTACCCCATTTCCCCTTCATTCAAATTGTTTGACTTACCCATGACAAAAGAATTCCATCTATCTCATTTGACCATTTCCTATGTTTATTCTGTACCGACACACGTTCACTATGTTGTAGTCATATAAATACAAACCAAGTACTTGGCCAAATAACTATGAAACATAAACTTCTGTTCAACGTTCAATTCCGGCCTGGTCCTGTTTACCTGACTGTCGGGTTGAGAACAGCGTTGATAGAACGCAACGACGGTCTCCGCATCCATCACGAAACTAAGCTTTTTAACTTCACTGATGACATAAAAGTGGTCCTATCAATAATCAAATCCCACCGATTCAGATATTCCTTAACATTGTTATTGCTTCTCTTTCAAGTTGTACCACACAATGGGGATTAAAATTCATCACTTTGAAAGCATTATAAATGGCTGTTAAATCTCATATGTGACTTTCATTTAAATGGCAGAATATATAGACATCGGATTAAGGCTTTCATCGTCTCTTACTTTTTACCAAACAAGATAGATTCCTCGTCACAATAGCCGGAAAAAATGTTTGTTTAATATTTTGAAAATTAATTTAACATAGAACAACAACAGTGCTGTATATATTTAGAGCGCTGTTTACTCTTGATTATTAGGATAACATCGAAAATTTCTTGGGAATGCGGGACTTTACCCTTTTATAGAGCGTTCAACGCCTAAATACACTGACGATGGTAGAATACTCTATTAAGATAGCATTCGTTTATTATATAAATTTTCAAACACGCACATATATATATATATATATATATATATATATATATAACGTAATAATAACATTCCTATTATCTCAACTTATTCATGATACCAGAATTATAACTGCTCAATCAAACAATGCGATTCGGTTGTTCGTAAATTTTACGTCATATATGAACCTCTTAGCTTCTTATAACTAAATGGTACGTGAAGTTTTACTGTTGCGTTCAAGATTACTTCCATACCACAAAACATTTGTGACATATATGTTACAAGTGGTGGATGTGTGGTATACAAACTAAAATATATGAACGCTCGTTTAATGTTTCCATTACAATCCGTTGTATTCAAACAAAACTGAAGTAAAGTGTTTATGGAAGTAGTTTTTCTTACTTTGCTAGTGTTGTGTCCAGGTGCTAAAGTTGAAGTCCAGGTATTGTCCACCCGATGTTCCATGTTCTCAATTTCTATGTTAAAATCCAGGATATTTTATTTGGTAACTTTTCTACATATTTAAGATATTCGCGTTGACAAAAGATGGCTGAATTTCTGATCAGAAATCCGAGCTGATCAAAGTGACTCAGGCGTCATGTATGCAACAATGGTTAAATGTTGAGCTCCTAAAATATACAATATAAATGATGTGGTTTTTATCCTATAATTATATTTAAAAAATGTATCAAAAAATGGCTGAAGACTGTAAAATCACTGTGCCCACTACTTGGATATTTATTTGTTGATGAATTCACTGTAGTAACTGATAGTGAGACACTGAAATTTATTAACCATCAAACGTCCTTTTTATCCGATACTGCTGTGTGAATGGTTCATAGTTTGATCATTGCAATTGGTGAATACATTTACATCATTAAACATTGCATCGCAAAATGATTTGCGCTTGTCGATACTTTCCAATAATGTTGTGACTTGTAAAGTCTGGAATTACAGACTGCTTGTTGGTTCGACCGCTTTGTGTCCACCAACATAAGTGAACATGATTTCATTACAATAATACTTTCTGTCTTTTAAAGATATGGAGAGTTATTCCAACGACAACTTCTCCCATTGTATTACTTGATTCGTCCAATAATACGCATTCATATTATTAAAATTTTCATTATATTGAACAGATATATATGTTTGTGTTCTGAGGTATTTCGAAGCATCATAAATAATTCGTAAATGAGAAGAGATTTCATACCTTTTATTTGCCCATTATGGTAATTGAAGACGCTGTTTTTCAGACTTTTGAGCGTTTTTCTTTTGAAAGCGTATAAAAGATTTCCTAGTATCTTTCTGTTATAATTTTGCTACTTCCCGGGTAGTGTGTAGACAGAAAGTATACTTTTTCATTTGTCATTCTAACAGGGTTTTCAAACATATTATAGTTGCCGTAGGTATTGAAAAATAATTTCTAGTGATTATATCATTGAAATGTGACTCAAAGCATCTAATATTATGATTCGTTTCGAAAACAAGTGGTGATATTTTTAATTTGAATGAAGCGATATTCATCGTGAAGATAAGGATTTTGTCATTGCGTGTTAGTAATTCGATAAATTGTGTATAATCAAATAATGTGACAGTTTCGAGAAATCAATTGATTCCTGTATCATAAACTCCCTTACAGCTGAATTTTGGCATGATAAAATCTCCAGGAAAGACAATATAGCGGGATGAAAAGAAAAAAACACGCTGCGAAAAAAGAACATGCTACGAAACATGCCACGAGGGCAATGAACTGATGATGCATGTAAAAGATATGGGTAGTAACTTCGTTCAAGTATGCCATCAATATCTTGTAATACAAGCCAGATGCATTGTCGATATGATCAACTCAGATGAGGTGATTTTGTTCCGTGGATGAAAAGTAAACATAAACAAGGCAACCAATATTATGTTCCAACAAGCTGTTTTTCCTTGAAATTTAATATCTAAGTGTCGTGAGTTTAGTGTCTGTTTGCTCTTTCTCTTACCAAGATTCGTTTATCAATACACTTTCAGGGTGCTTTGGAAAAACGTTAATGTAACTAACCGCAAATGCATGCTTTTATAATTCCTGTGGCAAGCTATCTATGTTTAAGAGTTTATAAAATTTCTCAATATAGGTGAATAATGCTCGATATACTTACAATTCACTTAAGGATTTGCAAATTCTGATGTTCTCGAAATTAAGACTCTAGAATTTGGTGTGCTTATTTGAGTAAGTTTCGATTTCTTCGTAAAAATCTTGTTTTTTCTATTCGTTAATTCCATTCATAAATTCCGTCTAAATCCATTGTGTTTCCTTAGAACAAGTGATTATTTCCGACATGAATCATTAGATGTTGAAAAGTGAGTCGCTTAAGTAATTTGAAAATCAAAGGTAACAGATTAACGGTTTGGTTATTATAATAATTATAATTATATTATATTATTATAATTATATTATTATATTATTATATTATTATATTATTATTATATTATTATCATTATATTATATTATTATAATATAATTATAATAATTATTCCGTGTTTCCAATCTGTATGAATCATTTCTTTTGCTAGTGTTAGCTTGAATAGGTATGTGATTGGTTTGTATTGCCAATTCGCACTTTGCTTCAATATAGGTGGTGTTATTTTGTCGGCCGCTAAGAGACTTTTCGGTTGTTACATTGAATAAAGCTCGAAGTGCATATTTCGACGTTACATTCATTCCACTCATGTCAACCGTTATTGAAATAGTTTGATTTGTAATGTATATTGCAGGTTTTTCGGACTGAGTACAGATGAATAAAACGTGGTTAAACGATTCAGCAGGTTCTGATGCAGCTGACGTGCTTACTAATGCAATTCCATCTTTCACCCCAGTTTCATCATTAGTTACACGATATAGGATTTTGTGGTTGAGCTCCTTTATGTCTGATATCTCTTCTTGGAAGTTCAACTTGTTTTAAAGGAGAAAAAAATGTTTATATCGTTCCGCAGTAAAAGGAATGTTTCTCAGGTCTCTGATGATGGGTTTCACCTATTGTGTCACCAACAAATGGTTGGTACCTTTAACCACTCAAGAGTTCGGTTTCATATTTTAAATTCGATATTTTTTCTTGAGTTCCTGATGGCAAATTCTGAGCTTACCTTGATTGGATTCTTAAGATCAAATATTAACCATTTAAAAACTCATATACGTTGCTGGTTTGCGATTGACTGTTTATCACGTTTTTAACAGTATTACTCAAAGTCATAATGTTAAATTATTGAACTGTATTACGGGTATTCTTTGTTCTAACAGCTTCAAACAGATAGTCAAACTGCATGTCGACGTGATCATTTAGTCTTAGTGGACTTTTGTAAGCAACGTTATCAATGTCGTATTCATTGCTTGTCAGAACAATATCTAAGAGTATACGGGTTCCGCTGTATATGGTATTACATGCAATGTGGTCATAGAAAGGAATATTGTCCAACAGCTAACTGAATGCGTGTTCAAAAAAATGTACTGGGTGAATGGTACTGCTTTGCAGATTCGGTAAATTAAAGTCACCCGTTATTAAAACTGCACAATTGAATCTGGAACTAACCATGCAAATTTTGACGAGAAGGGCCATATTGTAAATTTTCTGTGGAGACGGTGTGCGATATATTACACCCAAAACAAGTCTTTGTCATTAGCTAATCGGACTGGGCAATAGAGTTTCTCTCGTAACGCGATACCTGGATCCGTAATCTCACAGAAGGTTTTGGCTATAATATAAAGCTAATATTCCTCCTGTTTCACGGTTATGGCAAATAAGAGACATGTAGGGTAATACTAGTTCACAATTTGTTTGATAAGTCTTTATCCGCTACGGCGATAATGTCTCAAAACTCAGATCCGCAAAAGTTTTATGGTAAAAAATGCGATAAGCTAATCGATAACCAAAGGATGACGAGGTACATGGCACACGAAACACATTAGCGAAAATTCTCGAAGTGGTTTTCGAACGCTTTCTACGCAGAAGCAAATGTGATAGTGAGCACTTTTCTATATCTTTTTCAGAGTTGACCGTGATTTTAAGCAGTCTTGGCTGGTTCAGATTTGACGAAGTAGGTTAACGATTCAGTCGTATCGATGATATTGGTTTAATTGGCTCCAAGTCTACGCTGCTGCACAACATTCTCCATTCTTTTATTATCGTGCTTCAGCCTGTCCCATAGTTAAGTGGCACTCGTTTTCTTAACGTTGTTACAAATCACGCTTTGTCCATGGAACGAATGTGCATTGCGTATATGACGCCTTCTTTGGTTGCGGGACCTTCCAAGTGCCTTAGATCGAAAAACTATCGTGTAAACTCTGGGAGTATTTTGCACCGTGAGTTTTGTTTTTAACTTCAGGGTCTTCGCTGAAACTTCAGATGAGCATGCCTCTTTGGCTCCGCAAAATTATTGCGGAACAATGAATTTTCGGGCAGACATGCCTTTAACAATCGCATTTGTAAATGTTGCAGTCTTGATGAAAAGAACTTTCTACTGGGCACTTTGAAACATTTGCAACAGCTTGACCTTCGCGTTAAGTTATCTGCGAAGATGCAGCATATATCTGACTGATATTGTCGTCTTTATAGTGCGATTTAGCGAAACCTAAACGGGCAAACTGCGAATTATGATCAGTGACTAGAGTCTCTACCGATGCCTTTAACGTTTATATGCCAAGCTCTGAGATCAGCATGCGATCATATAGGTTGCTTTGCGTGACACTCGTTCGAGCAGCTAAATTAAGTTTGGTTCAGTTCGACAATTCTTACACAGGTAGCATACATCAGACACGTTTTCATAATCCAGAATCGATATCGACTCTAGGGTCAATTATTTGTCACATATTACGTGACACGTAGGGAAACAAATGCGACGAGTAACAGATTTGACCTCAGCATTAACGACGTTCTTGCAGACGACGAATGTCTCACGATAATCAGATCGTTTTATGTTAACGAAGCCAAACGAACGTGAAAATCAGAGCACATAAATTGATAGGGCTATGGTTGGTTTGTGTGGAGTTGACGGAAAGTGATAGTTGTAGGAATAATTCTTAACCAGATGAAGGAACTAATTTATAAGCCTTCCGTTTAGAATTTTGTATGAAATTGATTTCACGTTGAGTAATTCTCCCAGTAGTTCAGACAGCGATAAACACCGATGGTTTGATCTAACTGCAGAAATACGAAAGCGATTCAAATAAACGAACAAACTGTAGCAAATATACGGTTGACGCACACAAAAAACGACTTTTTGCAGAATAATCATTCTTATAGGAGTAGATCCGTCGTAGCAACACTTCAGATGGATATCCAAAAACGAAACCGATCGGATGTAAAATAATAAAGTTATATCTTAAAATATCGAAGTTTAAAATAAGTCCAACCGCACGCTACGATGCTCAATGAACGGGTACCATTATTTCAAGTTATGCTAACAGATGGTTTAAAACAACCGGCATTCGTTGCCACCGACAAAAGGACCCCATTCCAAATATGTAATTATCAACCATTAATCCTGACAAGCATTCATTGCGAGTGTTTAAAATAATCATTCAATGGTGGATATTAGAGGCAGTTGCTAGCTTGCTTGATTTTCTTTATGATTTTTAGAAAGTAAAATCGCGCTTAATGTGAACTTTTGGTTTCATGATCAATTTATCCTAAGGCTCGATAAGGGAAAAACTGTTGATGTGTGCTTTCCAAATTTTCGAAGTTTTCTGATTTCGTAAATTAACGTTTCCTGAAGCACGAGCTGATAATTCATGGTATAATAGGTCGAGTGCATCGTTCTTTGGAAAGGATTCTAACCGATCATAACCTCTAGGTTTATATAGTGGAGCTGTGCTGTGAAAATCGACAATATGGAATGAACTCAATAAAAGTCCAAAAATTTAAATGTACAACGAAAGATCCAGTGAACTAGAACGATATCTAGATATTCCACACAGGATAATTGGAGAGATAGAATCCAAGGTACGGAATGTGCTAAAATATTAGAGGATTCGTAGCGGTTGGTCCAGCGGAGATTTCACCAATAACTGCGTATTCTTCTGATTATTGTACCCAACAAACCGGAACACACTTCTCAGCGTAGCATGGCATACAGCTTTGATAAAATCAGACGTTAGACTTCTCCCAAAACAGAACACGTGAGTGGCGTCAATAATATATACAAATTTTGTATATATGCATGTATCATTATAAAAAATGACAAAATATATAGAGTTAATATAATGAAATATACAATGAGGAAACAGCATTTTACTCCCTACCTAGAGCACTAGAAACGAGTGAAACGCTCGGAAAGATGAGTTAATCCGCGTAATCAGTAAGATTTGCAGGCCACCTGACTGTCCGGCCTGATCAAGTTTTTTATCTGGGGAGGGTGAGTCAGAAGATGGAAGAGAGAGTTCACAAAAAGTCTTTCTTAGCAACTTTGGTAATAAATGACGGGATAGTCGGTGTAAAAATTGCATGATAAAGTCACTCTCGAATTAAGTATAGGGACAGGTTGAACTCTAAGGGATGAGGTAGATTGACATTGCTGTAGGTCAGTGTCATGTTGCTGAGACTCTGCTAAATGCTTGAGATCGAAATTCGATCGACTGATTGCGGTGAGTTGCATGTGAGAAAATGCATCTGCAATTGTGTTCGATGAAGCAGACAGATAATGAATATAACTTGTACATTGCGAAACAAGGACAAGTTCACATATCTCACGGGGTGAATATCTATAAGCTGTAACAGATGGATAACGTAATATGCTTGTGATCGGTCCAAATAAAGAAATTGCTCCCTTTAAGCAAATGGCGAAAATGGCGAACAGCAAAGTGTATACCCAACAATTCACGACTAAATGTACTGTAACCTGTCTGGGCGGGGCGAAGACGTCGGGGAGAGAATGCAAGCGGTTTGACAACACCGACAATACTTTGTTGTAGGACAGCACCGACTGCTGCTAGTGATGCATCAGTTGCGAGCGAAAGTGAAGCATGAAGATTTCTGTACATATTGGATAATAAATTTGCTTCATTCAATGCTGTCTGAGAAATTTGAAATGATATAACAGCATCAGCATTCATTTTAAATTGTCGCTCATTTCCGCGTAACAAATCAGTCATTGTTTGAGATATGTTAACACAATTGGGAATGAATCTTCTGTAGCCATTGACTACATCAAAAAATGGACGTAACTGTCGAGGAGAATTGGGACATGAATAATCGTTAATTGACGAAGGTTTATCGGGCAAGGGGCGAATACTGTTTCGATCGACATGATGTCCTAAAATTTCAAGGGCAGCAACACCAAATTGGCATTTATCCGGGTTAACGACCACGCCAAACTG
>JACCGJ010016425.1:0-13735 GCA_013407085.1 Atriophallophorus winterbourni | reverse complement strand
CCTTCGCGTGAATAAATCCTGTAAGGGATGGTTCGGGATATGGAATGTTTTGTAAAGTAAGATAAGGTCTCCTCTGATTCGTCGATAGGGAAAATCGAACAGATTCAGTTGAGCTATCCTTTCTTTATATGGTTTGTTTCGAATGCTGAGAACTAGTTTTGTTGAGCGGCGATAGATTCGCTGCATAAGTTCCATATCCATCTTGAGCCACGGAGACCATGACTGCACACCGTATTCCATGACTGGTCTCAATTATGCATAATGATCATTGGGACTATCTTGCGGCGAAAATTTCCCAAATACACGTTTGAGTAGATTTAGAGAACACCGGTTGCTTTTTTAAAGGCATGTTCGTGTGAAAGTGATGTTTTTATAACCTGGGCATATCCAGACCACCCAAATCTTTCTCTTCACTGCAATTTTCAAGGACATGCGAACCTATGTGATATGTGAACTCTACTCGTATCCCCACATTCATGATCCTGCATTTATTGAAGTTAAACGGCAGTTTGTTCTTCAACGACCAGCTGTGAAGCGTATCAAGATCCTTTTGTAATAGCAGACAGTCTTCTGGACTACGAATGCTGCGCCAAATCTTTATGTCATCCGCAAATAACGAAATGTTACATCGAACAATTTCCGGTATTTCATTGACATAAACCAGAAAGAGGATCGAACCAAGGACTGAGCCTTGGGGAACTCCGCTAGTTGCTGCAATTGGTTTGGATAATGCACCATCAACACGTACCTGGTTAGTGCGATTTGTTAGGTAGTCATTTAGCCAATTCAGCAACTTTTCAGTGATACCAAGCTTTTCAAGCTTCTGCAGTAGTAGGGAATGGTCAACACGATCGAATGCTTTTGAAATATCCAAGTAGCACGCGTGTATTGCTTGTCCTTTATTTACCGATTTTGTCCAATCATCTAGCGTTACCAGTAAATTAGACAAACAGGAATAATTTCGTCTGAATCCATGCTGGTTCCTCGAAAGCAACTGATTATTCTCGAAGTGTTTCATTAGATCGTCAACAATGAGTCGCTCAAGTAATTTTGAAATCACTGGTAACAGAGTAACGGGTCGGTAATTGGAAACATTGGAGCGATTTCCACCTTTGTAAATTGGAGAAATTATTCCTGGTTTCCAATCTGTAGGAATCACTCCACTTGCCAGTGTTTGCTCGAACAGATAAGTGAGTGGTTTGTATACCAAACTCGCAAATTGCTTCAATATTTTCGGGGTTATTCCGTCGGCCCCAGGAGACTTTCCGGTTTTAAGATTAAATAAACCTTGGGGGACGCGTTTCTCAGTGACACTTATTTCACTTAGGGCAACCGTGTTTGAAAGTGTTGGATTTGGGCTGTTTATTGCATGTTCTATCGGGTTGAATACCGATGAATAAAACGTGGCTAAAGCATCAGCAGTTTCTGCTGCAGTTGTTGTTGGTCCAGCTGATGTGTTCACGGACGCTACTCCAGGTTTCACCTTAGCTTGATCGTTAACCATACGATATAGTATTTTGGGGTTTCGCTCCATCATGCTTGATATCACTTCTTGGAAGCACAACTTGTCTTGGATGACAAATTTGTTTACTTTGTTCCGCAGTAAACGGAATGTTTCCCAGGTCTCGGATGATGGGTTTTGCCGATGGTGTCGCCAAGCAATGTTTCGTACCGTTAACCACTTACGAGTTCGGCTTCTTAATTTAAATTCAAAGTTTTTTCTTGAGTTCCTGAGGACAAATTCGGAGCTCACTTCGATTGAACTTTTGAGATTAGATATTAGCCATATCCAAAAGTCATGTACGTTGCTGGTTTCCGGTTGGCAGTTAAACGTGTTTTTCAGAGCATCACTCAACGCCATAGTGTTGATCCGCCTAACTCTTTTACGGGCATCATTTGTTCTTACAGCTTCAAACAAATAGTCAAACTGGATGACGACGTGATCACTTAGTCCCAGTGGACTTTCGTAAGCAACGTTATCAATGTCATGTTCATTGCTTGTCAGAACGAGATCTAAGAGTGAGGGTAAATCGTTTCCGCGGTATCGGGTATTACATGTAATGTGGTTATAAAGAGGAATATCGTCAAACAACTCACTGAATGCGCGCTCGAGGGAGTGTTATGCGCGCTCGAGGACATAAAGATGTGGCACAGCCTTCGTAGTCCAGAAGACTGTCTGCTATTACAAAAGGAACTTGATACGCTTCACAGCTGGTCGTTGAGAACAAACTGCCGTTTAACTTCAATAAATACAGGATCATAATGTGGGGAATCGAGTAGAGGTCACATATCACATAGGTTCGCATGTCCTTGAAAATTGCAGTGAAGAAAAAGATTTGGGTGTCTGGATATGCTCCAGTTTAAAAACATCACTTCAAACTAATACTGCCTTTAAAAAAGCAACACGTGTTCTAAATCTACTCAAACGGGTATTTGGGAAATTTTCGCCCAAGATATTCCCAAGGATCGTGAATGCATACTTGAGACCAGTCATAGAATACGGTGAGCAGTCATGGTCTCCGTGGGTGAAGAGGAATGTGGAACTTAGGCAGCGAATCTATCACCACTCAACATAACTAGTTCTCAGCATTCGGAACAAACCATATCAAGAAAAGCTAGCTCAACTGAATCTATTCGACTTTCCATATCGACAAATCAGAGGAGATCTTTTCTTACTGTATAAAACATTCCATACCCCGAACCATCCCTTACAGGATTTATTTACGCGGAGGGATACGAGGAATTATCGTACCCATGAATATGTGCTGGTCGTACCCCATTCCCGCCTGAACTGTAGAATGTATTTTGACTCTGTCCGTGTCTGTTTTACTTGGAACAGTTTACTTCAACCGTTGCTCACGCCACTAGCTTGCATGGCTTTAAAACAAAATTTGATGAATTTTTATTGCATTATTCGTTTCTATAACACTTATATACTGTTTAATCTATGTTCTTATATTGTTTATACACTTAAATTTCAATTTTTACCATCCTATGGTTGTTGTTAAGCTTGTTGCTTTTTAGACCACTAAAAACCTTGAATTACCTTGGATCAGAATCACATGAATTTTCATGTTCGACAGCTTTTTGAATGATGAAGCATGCTATCCTTACTGCTATCGAATGTCGGAGGAAAAAGGAAGAGCCAAGTGATAATGTTCGTCTGGCAGCCACAAACGCACTACTGAATTCATTGGAATTCACAAAGCGTAATTTTGTAGTGGACAATGAGCGTAATTACATCATGCAAGTTGTTATTGAGACTACCCAACCGAGTCACCCACAGATACACAGAGGCGTCTTTTATGAATTTTGGTAGTATATTAGAAGGCCCCAACAACAAAAGTCTGAAGGACCCAGTTGTATGTGCTATGCCCGTTATTATCCAACTGTTAAACGACAAATCAGCAGCTGTTCGTGATACGGCAGTGTTGACTATCGGTCGGATCAGTGAGACCAGCTATAATAATATCAAATAATTCCATTTTATAAACACTAGTATTAACAAAGAATTAATACTATGTATGTGCTTTAATTGTGTGCTGTTATTTCCTTATAAAATCTATTTGACCAACAACACACTCGCTTATCTGAATGATACCAACAATGATATATCTGGATACATTTTATGCTTTCTTGATGTTACTGTGTTCGCATACCAATAAGATTAATATTCTGATGAATAAAAACGATTTCGGACTTAAAGCAAATGTTTTGGAAACGTGTGATTACGTAAAAATCGTGTCTCGAATTATTGTTTCTTTTTTGAGTCGTGTCATCTTATTTATCATTCTTTTATCTTGGTATGATATTCTGGAGCTTATCAAATCTCATTAATCTTTGGGCGTCGATAATCACATGCGCAAAGCCAAATCTCAATGTCGAGATTGTCTAAAAGACGTTATTATATGAATTCAATTCTATGTAGTGAAATATGTTTGGATTAACCGGAAGTGGCTAAAGTTGAATATGGTTTTATTCACATGTGAAGGAAATTTAATAAATACTTAAAATTGCTCTAAGGTTTATCTGATGAATAAGATTTCTTGTGAGTAGTGGAGGAAAAACTGCTTGGAATTTCGTTGGGACCATACTTGTATTCATAATGGAAAGAGATTTATATGCAATCCGTTAAATCAGTTTATATTTGACATTTCACGTAGGACAACTGTGACAGTCAGAACGTGAACAAGACTAAAAGTAAATGCTGATGAATATTTGGCCGTTAAGTGCTATGTATTGTGGGATTTGAGAGACAGTTGAGCCAGGTGATCAACTAGATGATACGAGAGACCAAGTCCACCGAGACAGAGAACAGAACAACACACGATGGATATGAAATGACCTAGCCGAGACTCAGGACATAGGTTCGCAAGTCCTAGAGCTGGACAGGGCCAGTGTTTATATAGAGACAGAAAGGGGTGTGCGCAGTAAGCGGTAAGGACATTGAAGCGTAAGGTTAGCACGTGTCACAGCATGCATCCGCAATGTTCGGATAAGGACATTACCAAGGTCGCACGTGTCATGGGTGAGAACGGGGTGTTTCCAATCATGTCTGCTGAATACGAAGTGTCTGTTTTACAAAAGCTGCTCCAAAATCTACTCCAGATAAAGAAGCAAATTCTGCTGCTAATGATCCCAAACCTCCATCTATCGAATCTCTCATGTCATCTATAATGGAATTTCACTTCTTCCCGGAAAATAATGTGACTTTCGACACGTGGTTACGGCGTTATGAAGATATATTCCAAATAGACCTCAAAGACCTGGGAGATGACTGCAAAGTTCGACTGGTTTTGCGTAAATTGGGCGCAGCGGAATTAGACAAATATTGCAATTTAATTCTTCCTCAGAACCGTACATTTGAAGAGACAGTCGAGTCACTCAAGCAGTGTTTTGGTGATCAATCATCTCTATTCAGTATTCGTTACCGGTGTCTTATTTTAGTCATGAATGAAACAACGGATTTTATGACACATCTCGGAGACGTTAATAGAGAGTGTGAACGCTTCAAATTGCGCTCACTGACTGACGATCAATTTAAATGTGTCATTTTTATCAGCAGTCTGCGATCCTCGCGATTTACAGATATTCGGACTCGTTTACTGCATCGTCTCGAGCAAGATCCAACTATGACGCTCCAAGCAATCGGATAACAACATCAACGTCTCGCGAACATTAAAAACGACTCCGCCCTTGTGCAGTCGAACATTCGTGACAATCTCACAATTCAGGCGGTGCATCAACCAAAGCGGAACAACACTCAACAACAGTCTCCGCACCTAGCTCGACAACCAAAGCTGCTTAACACAGGTCAAAAATCCAAGCCACCGTATCCATGCAGACATTGCGAAGAATGGCACTTTCACCGGGAATGCTCGTACAGAACCAATCGATGCAAGCAATGCAATCGAATAGGACACAAAGATGGGTTCTTTCATAAAACAGTCAACCGGAAGTCACCAAACAAACGAAAATTATGCATCCCGATTCCATGGATCTGCATATGTCACTTCACTGAGAAAATGAAAACCGTTTACACCATTTGAATTACTACCTCATTTTTGAACTGCACAGTTAGCAGCTAAATTTCGTTTTATCTCGTATATTATTCGTCATTTCCATATGATTATGTGTTCTTGATATACACCTAGAGAGATGTCAAGTCACCCGGGCATGCGCTGTATCACTGGTGAGGCATTCACTATATGCTCAATAGTTGATCAGATTTTTGCCATTTTTTTCAAAACATTGTTCAACCTTAACCGCATTGTTCTGCACATTTACAGATGTGAGCCACAGCGTCAACTGAACTTGATTGTGTTCACTTGATTTAGGTTGTTGAGAATGCTCACCGTTTTAGCCAAATCAGCCATTGATCATTGTCGTGAATGACATCAAGAGGTTTATTAAAGGCCTGTAAAAGGAAGGGTTGTGGTTAGAATGCTATATACTCCTGTTCTCTGTCCAGATCATCACTCTTTGTCTCACGAAGGTTCTCTGTAATTAGTGAAACGTTACCCAAACCGATTGCAAGAAATATCTTAGCTGGTAGAGAAATATTTTCTCGAACAGTTTTTCACAAGTAATTTTCAGCACATCGATAAATGAAACTTTCGTGTTACCATATGGCTTGCCAATATTTCTGAATAGGTTATCCTACATACTGGCGATGTGATCCTTTAGAAAATTCTCATCGAAACGAGAAGACGAAAGGCTGAAGCGATATCATACATTTCAATTACCTGGCGTTTAGTTTGTTCATGGGGATAAAATAAGCGGATTTAGATATGAATGTTTTTTAATAAAACACATCTAAAATGATTTTGAATTTAGACTAATCTCTGTGGATATAGATTAATCAGAACATATATAATTTTGCTCAAAATGAGTAGAGGCTGGGAAAGCGGTTTATCAGAATTCTACTTTAAACACACCACAATGTCGATTATCTATTTCACATTGCACAAATTTTGCATGTACCACTCTTTCAGGTCGTTTAAAAATGATATATTTTAATTTATAACAAAAGCATAACTTGTTCAGGCGTTCACTGACGACACAGTTCCGAATATTACATTAAAGGGCGTTGACCAGATTTTAATTTTGGCAAGACGTTCACACATCCTTTTGCCTCAATCAATGACGTATCATCACATGATATTATCTATCGTATATCATTTTTGTAAAGATCTAAAATGAAAACATTACGTAATTATGGCATTACCTAATCTCATTTTTAAATATTGCAATTGGAACAAGATGCTCACAACTCAGATTAGCTGTTTTGCCTTAATTTTGCGAGCAATTTAAGTTTATCATGTCAACTCCAGAGAGATTTTCTCTGTGACAAACATTCTTTTGAATTTATCAAGTATGTGTTAACTGAAACGCAACTTTCCAGTTTGAGCAGTGTGTACGTGCATTAATCATATTTGTTTCTGTAATCATCATAAATATGTGTTTAACAAAAACGAATTTCTTGATTTGAGAATGAATTTCCATTTGAATTTGTGTGTGAAAAAATATTTTCACAATTAATTTATGGTAGCTCAATGTCTGTTCGACAAATCTGCTTTGTGTATCATATTATAAATTTGTTTACAGCAAATGCCTATTTATTCTAAGTCAAAAATCGTTGAACCGACAGTAAATCTACAAGCGGTTAAGATATAGAAGGGAGGATTTGATTCATTTTAGTATCAGGATCCGAATTATTTATTTCTATTTCTTAATACACAACAATGTAATTTTCAACACATCATAAATTTAATGAAGTACGAAGGTTGTCACGGTCGGAGCGGTTCTGAGGATAAGCTTTCAATTCCAAAAATGCCCTAATGGTGCGCGTCTCATATAGCCTCTGACAACCAAGTCCAGCTTCTTACCTGCATGCGTGGTCCTGTAGGACCCGGTGGAACTGCTTCTACTGACAGGACAAATGGGGAAGGCAGCTGACTGGCGCCTCAATAGCAGCTTGCTTCGGGCAGGTGGAGCTCTTGCGTCCATGAAGGTTGTCCACGTTGCCGATGGAAAACCCTTATCTCAAACCTCCATTGACTTGACGCTGTATACAAACATGGAAAAGACTTCAGGATTCAAACCCCGGAGCCGGATGCACGTTAGGCAATTCGAAGTTGTATTTATGTACGCCTTGCAAACACCTGGGACGGTATCGTTGGCTGAACTTATCAGCATAGCTGTTCCTTTGGTTATAGTTTTGCCGATGAGAGGGAGCACTTGCAGTATGGGCAATAGCTAGTTCTCCATATTGAACTGCCTTAACATACACATCAAACATACAATCCCATAACGTCCAACAGAACGTTGTCAACGCTGACCGTCTGCGCACCCCACTACAAGCGAAATGCCTTAGCAACATCGAGGTAATCCTACGGTTGGGCTGAAAGCATCTACGCCGCTGAACGTTCGCAAACACCAGGAGAGGAGGAAAATAACACCCGCTGTTCTGAAGTCATGCGAGCTGGAGCTTTGTGGCCCACTAAGTGATCTATTCAGGCACTCATTGAATACGGGAACCGTACCAACTCAATGGAAAACCAGTGTTATCACACCAATCTACAAAGGGGGCAGTCGTTCTGATCCGGCGAATTACCGCCCCGTGACGCTTCTTTCAGCGGTTTCTAAAATTTTGGAACGCTTGGTGTGTGAACGACTTGTTGAACATCTCGAGAACCATCAGCTAATAACTTTCACACAACACGGATTTAGGAAAACATATTCATGCATGTCTAACTTGCTCACGGCTCTAAATGACTGGACGCAAGCACTAGACCAAGGGGGTTCCGTCCATGCCGGTTACTTAGATATATCTAAAGCATTCGACAGAGTGAATCACTCCTTACTGCTTCAGACGCTGCAGAATGTTGGCGTCATCGGAAACCCACTAACATGGTTCACAAGTTACCTGTCTGGACGCAAAGTAAAAGTCAGAATAGATGGTGAAACTTCTCGAACAATTGAAGCCACGAGCGGAGTCCCTCAGGGTTCGGTTCTCGGTTCGATACTGTTTCTCTTATTTATAAATGACCTACCGAACTTACTAGCATGTAAGCTTGTTTTATTCGCAGACGACGTAAAAATCTGGACGAAGGTCAACTCTATCGAGGACTGTCAAGTTCTGCAAGGAGATTTGAATAAACTGCACCAGTGGTCAATCCAAAAAAAACTGCCATTTAATTTCCGCAAGTGCAAAATGTTGCAAGTCGGAAAACCCTTTCCATTTCCCTATACACTTGGCAGCCACCCGCTTGAATGGAGTACATCACAAAAAGATCTCGGAATCTTGGTGTCTGGCACTCTGAAGAACAGCCTACAGTGCGAAGCCGTCTACAAGCGTGCGTGCAGCTTGCTAGGTTTACTGAAACGCATTTTCGGACGTTTCCCACCACACTCACTCGTGAAATTACTAACACTTACATACATCCTGTCGTTGACTACGCTGTACAAGCTTGGACGCCATGGATGGAAAAAAAACATCTCGCTCCTCGAACGAATTTATCACAAGGCAACCAAAACGGTTACCGGATTGAATAATTTACCCTTTGAGCAGCGACTGACCAGACTTGGACTGTGCACCCTCGAGCGCAGGCGTATCCTACACGACCTCACTATGACATATCGAATCATCTATGCGAAATCCCACCCTCTCAAACACCTCTTCAAGTTTGGTTCGGTTGTCCCCACACGCAGCCACCCTTTGACCCTTCAAATCCCACACTCACGATTGAATTGTCGTCGTCACTTCTTCGCTGTTCGTGTATGCTTCCTGTGGAATAGCTTGCCGATAGATATTGTTTCCTCATCGAACGAGCACATCTTTAAACAAAGGTTACGAAACCTTATGTTGAGAACTACTGCGTTGGCCCCTACCTATTGATGTCTATAAAATTTTAACGCACGGAACTACCGTCCATCCAAAGATTCTTTTCACTCAGTCTGTGTTGCCATTGAGGATTATTTTTGCTCCACCTATGAAGAACATGGACATGATCATACAAGTAACGATTTTTTTATATAATTTTTATACGTATATCCTATGGTATTGTACAGCAATTTGCTTTTTTTAACCATAAATCTTGAATCTTGAATCAACCGCCACCAATGAAAGAACACTCCATCCTATCGCCCCAACTCTTCTCGTGTTATTATTATCATAGGAATGGATAATAACACGAGAAGAAGCGGATACTGGCTAAAAGCTATGGCTCGACTTACGTAGTGCTTAGCGACTGCGGCTGCTTCCGACAGTCAGATAGATTTTCAGATCTCATTGGACGGGTACCGCCCACCTCAAGCTCGGCATCCCAAAGTCAATAAGGAGATAAGGAATCAACCAACAAGCAGACTGTATTGTTACGCACCAGCGAAACAAATTACTAAGCAACAAAGGTCAGCTCTCAACCTGGGTATCTGGAACGTCCGTTTCATAATCCCTTGATTTCTTGACGACGTATCGAATGTCACAGGCGTAAGAAAATCACATGTGCTTAACAATTAGCTGAAAAGGCTGAAGGACGACGTGGCTGCCCAACAAGGCCCTGCGATTTGCAGACATTCGTATGCAAAACAAGAGATTACAAATATTTGTAAAGGAAGGAGTTCTGATGGGCATCAGCTGCATGGAGATGTGTTTGCCGTGAAAAACCTCCTCAAAGCAGCAGAACCAAGAAGCAGCGGAAGCGAACGGTTTTGGACTCTAAATCTGAAATGCATTACTGGTACCATTGCGTTAGTCAACTTTTATGCGCCAACACTCTATGCGACGCATCACAACACTCCTCAAAAACACTCCTCAAAAAACGTATGGCTGATGGAAATGAAAACGCCAGTTACTTCTGAGCCACAATTCAGTCTTTGTGTCGGTTACACTTTCATTTAAACAAAACCACAGCATAAAGTCTCTTGGAATCATCCTCGGTCTAAGCATTTGCATCAGCTTTATCTTATTCTTGTTAGGCGCAATAATATATGAGATGTGTTCCTCACCAGATCATATCAAAGCAAGCGAGTGGTTCGAAGCAAATGAATCTGTGGTGAGTGCTGTTTTGAGTGAAAAACTGTGAGCATTCTTTAAGTTCAAAATAATGTCAACAGCTAAAAACTTCAGAGTTCTGAGAGCAGATAGAAATAAGATCTAACAGACTGCAAGATGACGCGCGAACGAATGTTGGACCAATATTAGCCGCAGTATCCAAAAAGCTGGGGATACTCTGAATTTATCTATGCATGGTGGGATCAAAAGGGCCGTTTGTCCAAACAAACTTCATAACCGATTCCATTAAGTCTGTTCCTGGTAACTCGATTGCGGACAAAACTCAGCAGATGGAAATATATGTAGAGCACTTCCCTCTCTCTACTCTAGGGAGAGTACGACTTTACCGCATGTACTTTAAAATGTTCAGCACTTGCCAACCATTAAAAATCTAGATACTCCCCCAAATCTAGATGAGCTCAATATGGCAATCGACCGTTTAGCGATTTGGAAGGCCCCTGGTGACCACGGAATTCCATCTGAGCTCATCATATGGTATAGAACAGCCTAATTACAGCCTCTTCCCCTTTCACAAGCGATGCAAGGCACGAAGACGATCACGCTTTTTGAGAATACAGGCGACGTCAAAAAATACAGAGAAATCGCCCTTCTAAATGTTGTAGGTGAATTCTTTGGTAAAGTCTTAAACACACGGCTACAAGTTTTATATAATTGGCATCCAAATGTGTAGGTCAACCGTTAACATGATCTCCTTCCTGAGAGAATTTCAAGAACAGTTTCAGTAACAGCGTATACTAATATTAGCTGTTTTTATTGATTTAATGAAAGCAATCGACCAAGTCAGCTTCGAGGGTCTTTTCCAAATGCTTGATCACATAGGCTTTCCCATAAGACTGATAAACCTCGTTGTTTTTTTCTACTCTCACATGAAAGGCTCAGTCAATTTTAACGGTTTCAGTTAAGATACCTTTGAAATTCGCCAAAGCGTCAAACAATTGTGTGTTCTTGCTTCTGGTATTTTCTGTGCTCTGCTCCGTGACCTGCTGTTTGCTGACGAAGCAGCCATTATTGCTTACTCGAAAGAACATCTGCAGTCGCCAATGGACAGTTTTTCGTTGGCATGCAAAACATTCAGGCTAACAGTGAACATATTCAAGACCCACGTCTTTGCTAAAGGGATTGTATCACCTACAATCATCACATATCTTGGTTTCACCATTGTTGATAACCTCTAGGTAGATATGGAGATTGATAAGTCGCTATCATTTTGTCCCCATTAAACTCTCGCGTTTGGGGTAACCTCAAGTTGACTGTAAATACAAAGATGATGGTATACAGCGCGTGTGAATTAAATGCCTGAGTGTACGGCAGTGAAACCTGGAACATTCAAGCAAGACACGAACACAAACTGAATGCATTGCATTCACGAAGCGTCCTTCGTATCTTGAACATATCGTGGATAGACAAAGTGACTAACGCTGGAGTGCTTTCGAACAGTTATCTACATAGCATTTCCACCTTACTACGACGGCGCCGTCTGTTTGGACTCGGCCACGTCTATAGAATGGAAAATGGTCGCATTCCGAAAGATTCACTTTATAGTGATTTGAAATGATTTGAGTCCAAACCTGCGTTACAGAGAAGTTTGCAAAAGAGATATGACATTTACCCCGAGAGCTGCGAGGAACTTGCTTTTGACCGCTCATATCAGAGGCATTGTGTGAAGCGTCGTCTGTAGGCTGGGGTGGAGCAGATACACCTCTTGCCCACTGAACGCTGATCACGCCGACAATGTGTAACTGACGCCGATCGATCGAGTGCTGTCTATCTTTGCGAGCGCTGCTCGAGAGCTTTTTCTCCCCGAATCGGTCTTTCTAGTCATTAGAAAATTCTTTGGAACTTGAAACATTCATGCGATTGTGTTACACGTCTATGGTTGAACTCAACCTAAGAAGGCCAACTAAAACAAGACGAATTTATTGATAGCAATTGATGAACAATGTTACCATTGAATCAGACCGTCACAACCAAACGTTGGATTAGGGATCCACACAGCGGATCTAAGTCAACCGATCAAACCAGTGGAAATGAGCAGTTTTATGATGTGCTCACATCTTATACACCTACCAGATTAAATGTTGTGTTTGATTTTCAGCAACTATGATGTTCATGCATGCTTGCTAAGCAATATAGCATTCATCCGAATATTGGTACACCTTTGTTAAAACATGTTTCTATGATTAACATTATATTACTTCGTGTAGTAAAAATATCAATTGATCTGATGGGAGCGAGCTTTTGCTAACTCACTTGCGTAAACGAATTTCGTTTTTTTCAAAATTCGCTATGAATTTTCAATCTCTTTGTACTAATCTTATCGGGAATAATTTGCTTTTTATTCGCTAACATGCTGAATATATTGATAAATTTTTCAACAAGCATCTCAATTGATTCATGTATCACACAGGTCGGATTTGAGGAGTGCATTATCAACGGGTGTCAAATATTAGTTCACGGATGATATGCAGCCATCCACCCTCAGGAACAGGAAGTGGAGAAACGAAGGAAGACAAGTATCAAAAAGTCACATTAATTCGGGATTTGGACGAATCTTGAGAGGATTGAAATGCCCACGGCCTTATGTCGGGATGGACTCAATTAATGCCGATTGGCACACATCGATTGACAAATCATAACAAAGTGATAACAAACGCAAACCCCATTAGAAGAGTGTGGTGAAATCTGGATTCGCTTGTACAAGATCGCTGTGTGTTTTATGCCCGAAAATTTACGTAATAAACTCGTCTCAGAACTTGACGTTCTGTGTAGTTGTTGTATTCGTGGGTGAACAGGTTTAAAGTTAACAAAGATTGTGACGAAATCATTCAGTATCAGTAAAACACAAGGTTCAGGTGGTCAACGTTGGTACGGGTGTTCTCGAAGGCTCTGCGAACAATGTAATGGACGTTGAGACAAAAATTAACGCGTTTATACGTCCTGTTATGAATTATTCTATACAAGCCTGGACACCATGACTGAGGAAGAATATCGATAAAGCAATCTGCCTTTCAAAGAACGAATGTCATAACTAAATCTTCACGATTTTACTCAAAGACGGATTCAGAGTGATATTCTGTTGGCATTCAAAATCACACATACTGAGAACCATCCACTTAAACGTTTGCTAAAGCCCAATGGCCTTACTCGAACACGAAAACA
>JACCGJ010016424.1:0-48955 GCA_013407085.1 Atriophallophorus winterbourni | reverse complement strand
TGCCCCAACGTTTGCATCTGTTGTGAGGGCTAGTGTGAGTTCTGATAAAATGGCTGGCACTGACGTAGCTGACAAATCTAGCCAGCTACGACGTCCTATCAAGCAGGCTACCTCTTCTAAGGTGGTCAAATATAAAAAGCGTGCTACCAAGAACGCCGAAAAAACTGCATCCACACAGGACGCAGTCATAAATGGACAGGTATCTCGTTCTCAAATGCGTGCTTCTAATAGCAGGGTGGTTACTGTAGCAGAGATTCCGAAGAAGCGTAGGAAGGCGAATAAAGCTACTACCCAACGGAAGCAACAAGAAATTGTTGCCGGATCACCCGCACTGGATCACATTATCCAGGAATTAAATGAATTGCGCAAGAAATTCGATACATTGCGTGGCACCCTTGCTCCAAAATCTAGAACACGAAATGTACTGGTTTTTAATCGAGCAGAGCCATTCATTAAGGAATCGAGGTCTAGAAAAGATTTAGATCGCAGATGTATCAGCGATCTTATCCGCATGGTAGTTCTGAGGCCTTCCACTCCTACAATGCGAATTCACCGTCTTGGAAAATGGAAGTTGGATAGTCGCCCTAGGCCAATCCTGGTAGAATTCAAATACCAGGCGGATCGGGACGCTTTACTATCTAAGGCTGACCACATCGCCGAGGCAACTTTAGAAAAACTGCAGGTTAAGCCGGACAACCCTCCCTCCTGGATAAGACAATACTCTTCCGCCTCAAATAGGAGGGATCAGATTGTTAAGACCTCTAATAACGACAAGCGAGGTTGTACAAAGCTTATGAATTCTCTTTCCGAAGTAACGTCCAATCAAGGGCGCCGTTCATCCGAAAAGGATGGGGCTTCATCAGATGAAGAATTCTTGGAAGCGTCCGAGGATGGGGTCTGTGGTCGTATTATTATCCCTGAAATTCCACAGCTCGTGGTTAGCAACCTGCAGTGTACAGCTGGTGTTCAGGCCGCACCAGGTGACTCGGCTATCGCAAGCAGTACGCCAAAAAACGTGCTGACTTCTCGGGTACTCTGCCCGAGAATCACACAAGACTAATTGGGAATAGATTACGTGACACTGCCGCCACAGTGCTACTCGGGAATGCATGTAGCATCCGAAACAAATGGTCTGAACTCTCCATCCTTGCACATGAGTTAAGACCGCATGTAATTGCACTGACAGAAACCTGGCTCTCTGCATCTGATGACATTCCTGAGATAGTTGGTAACAGCTATTCCGTGATCAGGTGTGATAGACCGGGTGCAGTACAAGGTGGCGGTGTTGCTATTCTTCTCAGGTCAGGCCTCCGTACCTCAGAGTTGAACGTTAGGCTTGGCACGCACAATGTGCAACTTAGCTCCTGTCTCATTCACTCCTATAAGCAATCTACGGTAATAGCGTGCGTTTATTTGAGTCCCAATTCAGGAGTACAGAATATGTATAACTTGCTTGAGAATTTGAGTTCACTAGGTGCGCTTGGGTCTCAGGTTCTTATGGTGGGTGACTTTAATCTACCACACATATCTTGGCCTAACCAGAGCTGCCAAGCTGATAAGATGTCTGAGGACTTCATAGAATGGACCCACAGACATGCTATGAGTCAACATGTAACTGAGCCTACAAGGTTCCGACATGGCTGTGAACCTTCGGTCCTGGATCTTGTTATATCTTCGAATGAGCAAATGGTTCGACAGGTGCAATATCTTTCCCCACTAGGGAAAAGTGATCACATCATGATTAGCTTCCAGCTACTTCTCAGGTATGACAAACCGCCTCCGAAACTAAAGCGCAACTTCAATAGGGTAGACTGGAGTTTTGTCTCAGAAGAAGCAGATCAGATCTTGTCAAAATCTTCTGGTGATGATATGGCAGCAAACTGGCAGCTTATTCACCATTGTCTGTCCACACTGCAAGACAGATTTGCTCCGTTGGTGCACGGCAAAAGACGCAATAAGCCACAGTGGTGGACACCATCGATGCGCCGTGGTATTAAAATCCGGGACCGTGCCTGGAAAACTTACAAAGCTTCTCAGACACAATGGGCCTAGACAAGGTATAAACTACTTAGAAATAAGGCTGTGGGAAGCCAACGTAAGGCAAAACGTGACTTTTAGGCACGACTGGCATGTAATATAAGACAGTGCCCAAAGCGTTTCTATAGCTATGCACAATCCAAAGGCAAAACTCGCGATTGCATAGGCAACCTTCAACTGGACAATGGATCTCAACTAGATTCAGATTCTGAAAAGGCTTCGGCTTTTCTCGAACATTTTCGAGCTGTTCAGAGTCCTGATCGCCAAACTGATCTCTCGAATATGCCAGTGGACATAAGGTCAGATAGCGTTCCTACCCTAGATGAAATAATTTTCACTGATAATGAGGTCAGGCTTGCACGTGAAGCAACAAATCCACATAAATCTGCGGGCCCGGATGGTATTCACCCTCAATTTATTAAGAACCTGGCGCCTGTATTAGCACAACCGGTGGGTCGCCTCTTTAACGCATCCTTAAGGTATGGGTATATTCCTAGTGCATGGAAGCAGGCTGATGTGATACCTATACATAAAGGTTGCAGTCGATCTTCAGTTTGCAACTACAGACCTGTAAGCCTTACTAGTATCCTTTGTAAAACCCTAGAGAGACTTATTAGGGACAGGATCTGTCGCCACCTTGTCTCTGGTTCGTTACTAAACTCTGCTCAGCCTGGTTTTCTAAAAGGGAAGTCTTGCCTAACGAACCTATTATGTTTTCTAAATGAGGTCACTAGGAGGCTAGATAAAGGCCACCAGGTCGAAGTTCTCTACTTGGACTTCTGCAAAGCCTTTGACTCGGTAAACCACAGGTTGCTTGCAATGAAGATTGAACAAATAGGTATCGATGGCCCTCTAAAGAACTGGATCACAAATTTCTTGAGCAATCGGTATTTTCGCGTTCGCATAGGCAATATGTATTCCGCGAAAGCAGGAGTTTTTAGTGGAGTCCCGCAGGGTTCAGTACTAGGCCCACTACTCTTTCTTATCTTCATCGATGATTTGGCATCCTCGCTTAAGTGTCCCTGCTATATGTTTGCAGACGATGTCAAGTTTATCGGATCGCTGAACGAACAGGATCTTTTTGAGGATATACAAAAGGTCATCAAGTGGTCTTCCACGTGGGATCTACCAATCAACTTCTCCAAAAGCTATCTTCTGTCCAAAGCTGCAACGAAGCTGCAGGTTGCTGGACCTGATAACATTCTGGAGATAACTGGGGTATCAAAAGTCCGGGACTTAGGTATTGCGGTTTCAGCGGACTTTAAATGGGCTGATCAATGTGCAGCTGCTGCACAACGCGCTAGGAACCAGCTCTTTCGCCTCCGATCAGTTTTATCCTGCAGGTCCCCGGGGGTTTTCATCCCATTGTATAAAGCGATAGTGAGACATCATCTCGAGTATTGCGTTCAAGCTTGGTCTCCTTACTTGGAAAAGGACATTGCCACGCTTGAAGGTGTTCAGCGCCTAGCTACTCGTATGATTAAAGGGCAATCTGGGAAGTCATATGAACAACGACTGTTGAGTCTAGATCTCTTCTCGCTAAAACGAAGGCGACTACGTGGGGATCTGATCGAGACCTTTAAAATCGTTAGAGGCTTTAGTTCTATTGATCCGGCTGATATGTATGCTCTTGCGCCAGTGGTAGGTACTCGAGGCCATTCACTGAAACTGGCAAAACAACATGTCAGGTCTAATGCACGTAAGCACTTCTGTAGCGAAAGGGTAGTGAATCATTGGAACTGTCTGCCCGAAGAGGTAGTTTGTTCTACTTCAGTAACGTGCTTCAAAGATAGACTAGACTCGATCTGGCGCTCTGTGTTTCCAAATTTTTATCCCTAATTTTATAGTTGTTCTTCAATTTGTCGTTGGAACGCACTAATGCCTCTCCTCACCTGTTGGGTGAAGGAGTTTTTCTGTTGCATTCCAGCCAAAGTCATACCAGAAGAATATTGAACCTACTATTCGAAGTGGTGGACGCTCTTTTGGCTTACCACCGGAAGTATTCTGGACGCTCGATTGGCGACTGCCACATATCGTCCTGTGCTAACTGAACTGAACTGAACTGAACTATTCGGAAACAAGAACGTGTGAAAAGTACGAACTGTATACTCGATATCGAAGTGTTGGGTGCTCAACCGCATACCGTCAAAGAAAATCTGGGCGCGTGATTGACTTTTAGCCACCTTCAGCCCTGTGCAACTTGAACTCGAACTTGAACTTGATTGATCAATAGTTGATTTACCGACCTTAATATATTTGCGCGCGTATTACGGTCTTCATTTTAGTTCGTCATGAAGGCCCCTTCGGCGTTCAATTTGCCTAATCCGGTCTCACAAACTTCTCATCCTCCTCCAGCCCCCCCGAAATACTTGAAGCATGAAGTTTACGAAAAATCAGATGTTTTTTCTAGAGTTGATGACCACGCTATACAAGTTAGATTATTTCGGTTTGCTTATTAATTTAGGTTGCGAAAATTGAGCATCCCACATTCAGGGATCTAGTATGGCATTTACTTTTTAAATACAGCCTAAATGATTTGGAAATGGCTAGAGCCATTTTCAGGTGGCTGGCTTCAAAGGAATTGTACAATTTAAGGTTTGATGAAACGCCCCCTGGCTCACCAGAAGAGTTTCTGATGTCGTTTACAACTGGGCAGGTTGCTTTGGCTAATATATTCGAACTAATGTGCAGGTAAGGTCATCTTATAATACATATTCCACAGTTTTTGCGGATTGCATTGCGTAACTGTCAGTGGATACGCCAAAGGTGTTGACTATCTTCCCGGTGATAAATTCATTGGCTCTCCTGCCAACCATTCATGGAACGTTGTTTTTATACGTGGATCTTGGCAACTCATTGATGTTTTATGGGCTGCCAGATACCTTAGTTCTAGTGCCAATACTTCCGAAAATGTTGTCTATGAATACGATGATTTCTACTTCATGATGGAACCACAGCAGGTGTGTTTATCTCATTTGAACATTGAATACTTTTTCAATTGCATTTACGCGTTCGCACTGTTGACATTTTATGTGTTTAGTTTTCTACTCAAATTACTTTTGCTAAGACTGGCACGACCACCTGTTCAATCACGCGCCCACACGCATGTAAATGGGTTGACCCCGTTGGTTTGAACAAAAAATCCGATTTGTATGTATTTTTATCACACGCAAATCGCAATCAGTTTCGTGCTATTTGCACTCATCAGGTAGCCACGGTGTGATCAGGATCCGCATGTAATGAAACTGGAGAAATGTGACTGAACAGGTTGGTCATGCCAGTCTTATCTAATAGTAGCATAGATTCCGTAGGTGTATAATTCCTTTCCCCATCTTTTAGGATTTTTTTTATGGTTGAAAGTTAAGCATCCGGTACATGCTTCCGGTATACAGCTGTCCCTGGTGATTCAGCAGAGGATTGCAAGTTCACACTTTGTTTAACATTTTTCTATTGTTTTAATTCATGCTATCCTGATCGTACTGTCCTTATCTAATGAGTGCAAGCAGTGTAAAACCGTTCGTAGATAGTGTTTGGAATTACACGCAAAAACGCTTTTTGGTATTATATGTATGTATGTATAAAATCACAAGCCTGAATCAAGGTTCGGTCATACGTTGGGTTAGCCTCATCGAACTTTAGCAAATCACACCATTTAGTTCAGTAATCGTGATGCCACGATTTATGATCAAGTTAACGTCGAAATAATTTGGAGTCAGCTTATGATGCAGTCGACAACTGCAGTAGGACTACACGAACCGTGCCACAATCTGATATCCGAATAGATACTGCAAAATCTTCGTGATTGAGTTTTTTGCATCGCCTAATTTTACTTATCACCTTGTCAAACATAAGTTCTTTCAAAACTACCTGTGATGTTTCCATCGATTAGTGAGATGATTGTCTAGCTGGAGGCCTGGATGCGCGTGCAGGTAGCCTAACTCTAATCAAAAGCTGAAGGATTTGGTCGCATGCTTTATCTTTCCTACAATAAATTCCATCGTGGGAAGCGTCACTCTTCCAATTTAAAATGTCGTTTGATTGACTCGTTTAGGCAAATTATTCATGCTTGTATTAACTGCTCTTAGCGGATTTGCATGCAGGATTACCGTTGTTACTGGCTAACCGCTCTAGAATCTGCTCATCGCTAAACTTGGGGGAAATTTCAGAAATGTCAGGTTTGATGACGTCTGATGTTCAGGGGATTTCGGTTCACTCTTGGAATGTTTCCTCAATCTTGTATGCTGTTAAGTGACCTGACGATGAAGGCTGTTTGTGGTGAATGATAGTTAAAACCGCGAGGAATCTATCATGCTAATGTCGCCCTGTTCGTTCACGGAACTTGGTTGAATGCATCTTCCATTCATTCCGTGATGTTTGCGCTTACTCTTTTATAATTTCCATAGGTGCTAAAGTTTCACCTTTCCTCATCTTTTTGGATTTTAGTTATTTTTGATGTCGGCTAAGGTTTCGGTACTTGCTAGCAGTGTATGCTGTCTGGGATAATGATGATGCTATCTCTAGTCTGCACCCGTCTGAAGTCAACGAAGAGTATATTCTATTATATTGATTGATTGGATGATGCTTCGCGAAAGCTTTCCAAGTGCAAACCGCCTCTTCGTTTGAGGAAAGTTCGGGATCGTTGGTGTAGTGCCAAAGAAACAGAATATGCAGCGGCTGTAGCCAATTATAGAGAACGGTTTCGATTAATCGAAACTGCGAGTATTGGTCTGTTAGAAAAATGCCACTGATGTTTCACCAGTTTTTTTAAATGCACGGACTCATTTCAAGTCCTTAGTACCACCATCGTTTAATAAGTGCTTTTGGACCATAATTTTCTACCTAAGATTTGCTCACTGGAACGCATCCCAATCCCTTAAATGAGTATCTCTATTTGCTAAGGGTTTCACAACGGGATAGCGTGATTTTCCCTAAAAGCAGTGGGTATCAGCTTCATTTTAATAACTCTTAAAATACTTTTTTCTCTTGCTGATTGAGTGTCAAACAGGAAAAGACAACTTTTTATGTTAAGTAAGGTTGCACTGATATAATCGTCACAACTACAGTCTGATCCGCGTTCCATAGACCAACTATTATGGTATTCATATCCATCTGAATGGTATTTGGTTCAACTTAACTGCCCTGAAAATATGTCGGCATTTTCAACGCACCATTGATACGGCGTTTCTGAGACGCGACGCGCCCTTGGCTCTCCAAGCGGCTAAGGTGAAAATAAGCCAGCTGTTCGTTTGTGATGACACTTCCGGATGTTAATAGTCAAGCCATTACGATGCGCTCTTTACTAGACTACCTGGTAGACATTGCCTGTCTCTGTGAGGTTCACCTTCCTGGGCACGGATCCAAACCTATTAAAGTCCCTCGGGTGTATTTTACATACTGGCTCCCCTACAATGTGCACGAAGATGGATTTGGCCAGCAAGGTGTATCGATAGCTCTCAGTGACCATGCCAAGCAATCATTCATGTTATGGACGCCGGTGTCCCCTAGAATTGCATTCGTCCAGCTGAGAGGACATCCTTTAAACATTACTATCGTCTCGGTTTATGTTCCAACGTTATCTGCCGACCAAAATTCTAAAGACGATTTTTATGACAAACTACAATCCGTCGTCGATAGAGTAACTCGAAACGACATGTTTGTTGTGGCCGGAGATTGGAACGGATATGAAATCCTACAGTACTTCTGTGCTGTATGGCTAACACCGTGCTAAATTGATTAACCACGGGTAGTGAGCTGCATGCGGAAACATGCTGGAGTCTCACTACCATCTTTATTCTCGATTTCTCGTATCGGTCTAGGCTTTTCAACCTGACAGTAATATCGCCCATGTGCAGTCTCTGACTGTGCGGCACTTTGCCTGGATCAGGCTTGTACTTTCATACCATAGACATCTATGAAGCCGGCTAAGCCACCAGTGGAGTCAGCCCCACTAAGTTAAAAGCAAGTGAGTGTATCGCTAGGTTTTTGAAGAAATATTCATTTTTCTGGGTAATGTCTAAGAGATCCGCCCAGCAAGTGGTCCTAAACGTGCGTTATATAAATGCAGGTCAGCAACATCAATAGAGTTTATGGTGTATAATAATTTTTATTGTAAATTCATTTTGTCATATCGTTAACAAATACAAATTGCATATAGCCAGACGTCAAAAGTTATAAATTATACGCATTTGCATGTTTTGCTCATTTGAGTTCCTTTTTGTCTTTGCTTAGTCGATTTTCCTGCTCCATATCACTTGGTTCCAGATGGGTGCTTACTGCTATCGGTAGCTTTCCTAAGAGGATTGATTTGCCACCGGTAGTGAGCTGCATGCGGAAACACACTGGTGTCTCACTACCATTTTTTCATTTTACATCTCTCTAGGCCTGAGCAACCTGACAGTCTGTTGGCCCACGTACGGTCAATGACTGTACGGCACTTTACAAGGCTCAGACTTGTGATTTCGTACACGAATATATCCAAAATTTCTTGATGGCCTTGTGCAAGCCACATCATCGTTGTTTTGGTTCATGAGTAAATTAATTATGCCTTTTGTAAAGTGCCTCCATGCCGCAATTTCAACGACTTTGTTCAATTATTTCCTATGATTGATCTTACCCAACTAAGTGGTGTTTCTTTTGCTAATAAATGGAGTAAAACTATGCAACAAGCAATTCGAAAACATTTTTATAGTCTTGGCTGTATACTCGCGGCAAGCAGTTTGCTCTGAAGAAATTTTTAGCTCTGTTCCTAATGGGTTATCTGATAAATGGCATTTCTGTAAGGAAAACACCAAAAAATCTATTGAATCATAGCTAGTTTCAAAACGATAAAAAAATTCCATTTATCTGAACTGCATTTTCTGTGCAAAGCTAGGTTGCAATTAGTGTGCTGTACTTTGTATTTTTCCTGCATTTACCACAATCGAATGTTTTCACAATTCCAGGCGATTTACAGTCATTTCCCAGATGATCCAAGCTGGCAGCTACTTCCGGATCCATTGGCGTTGCCCCAATTTGAAAGCCTTCCTTTAACCAGACCGCAATTCTTCAAGTGTGCCATGGATTTCTTGGGACATCATCACGGTGTTATTCGCTCTCGTGAAGGTCACCTGACGATGACTTTAGGTTTTTGGCGTCCAACTGGATTTACACACCGATTGCGCTATTTGCGCAACAGCTCTGGTCACATAAATGCCGAGGCGCTTCCCACTAGTTTCATGGACCTGGTTGATCAGCTGCCTGGGATTGAGACTGAAATGAAAAATTTCTCGCTACAAGAAACCACGAGTGATCGGGTGAATTACCACTTCCGCTTGCCTGTTGCCGGTGTGTTCTACCTAACTGTTTACGCTCAGGTTCGTTGTTCATTTGACTCACGAATTTTTTTAAAATTGCTTTTTGTCCAACCACCAGACCAACAATAGACGTGAAACGTTTACGAGCATATGTTGGTATACGATTTTGAATACCTGATGCATTATTACTGAAAATGACGTTTTTGAAGATAGTAATGGTTGACAGTTTATCCGTTTTGGAGCACTGTTATTATCCTACTCATGCTAAATTGATTGGCCATCGGTAATGAGCTGCATGCTGAGACACGCTGGAGTCTCACTACCATTTCTATTTCCTTTCTCATATCCGTCTAGGCCTGGGCAACCTGACAGTGTCTCAGCCCACGTGCAGTCTCTGACTGTGCGGCACTTTGCCTGGAGCAGGCTTGTGCTTTCATACCATACATACTCTGAAACTACGCTGCTACTTAAATGGACTGGAATGATGTTGTTTACGTGTCGATAGACTTCACTTGATACTTCTTCTGTTCGGTTGTTTCCGGATTTTTTTAAGGGTAGTTTACTCGCTTCTCCCCTTCTTTTAGGATTTTAATTTTACATGGCTGCATAACAGTTAAGCATCCGATGCTTGCTACCGGTGTAATGCTTCCCTGTTGTTGATGAAGATGATGTTGATTTTGCTTAAGCGAACTACAAAAATGCCGCTTATCTGACACTGAGTTTCATACAATCATTGCGGGGAATTGACGTAAGCAAGTTTACGCGAGTTTTTGTTACTATCCTTCGGGCCCCGTGATGCGTTATACTGGATAAACACTACTCTTATACTAATCTTGCTTGAAACAGGCTGGGGTCTCACTACCATTTTCTGTTTTCTTCTTCCTCATTCCTGTCTAGGCCTGGGCAACCTGACAGTATCTTAGCCCACGTGCAGTCTCTGACTGTGCAGCACTTTGCCTGGATCAGGCTTTTGCTTTCATACCATACCATAATCACGGCACGATACACTGCATTGACATTCCGTGATCGGGCTCTCCTTATTCACGAAAAAAGCATGTCCAATGTATCATTATAGATGCGGTTGTGTAACTGTGAAGAATCACATGTATTCATTGTATCCTATGTTTATCTACCATAATGCGGCTGAAAGTATAACTTCATCTTATTAGGTCGGTGCTTTGAGTTAAGGTTCGAACTTTTACATGCGCTTCTATTTCAGTCGACAAATCCGAGTTCATTCTTTTAGATCCATTCAAATTTTCTGTCTAGGAATTATCTCAGCTTATCGTGGGTCGTGAGAGCACATTTCGGACCGCATGCGAATACAAAATTGTGTGTGATTATCCTACTGAAATTCCACTTCCGTATCCTCCTTGCCGTGATCCAAACTGGGGCCCGTCTTGGTCTCATATGCAACACTACGGCTTGGAACCTGATCACGTTTGCGGTATCATTACGGTTAAACCAGACTGGACGGAACCGCCGGGATCACATACAATCCCAACCGCCACGGTGAACCTACGTTTCACCAAAACTCGTCCCGAGGTCAGATTGTTGGCCAAACTCCACCAGGTCGGCATGACAGATGATGCTCTCGATCAGTATCAGCACATACCTGACAAGCAATCACATTTTCAAATCACATTGCCAGAACCAGGTGAGTACTTGACCTCTGTTTACTGTCTATGATGCGTTTTGGTATCCCATCTCATCCCATCTGAAATTTAATTACATTGTCTGTCTCTCACAGTGCGACACTTTGCCTGAATCAAGCTTGTCAATTTGTTCATACACCCATCCTGAATAGGCCGTGATTAGTGGTGCTTTTTTCGTCATCTAAAATGAACCTCTTTGGTTATAAATCGGTGAACAAATGTGGTGCACTTATAACTTGTCCGTCATCATCATTCGTGTCGTATTCATTGTTGATTCCGATTGCTAGCCTGTTTATTATTGCAGCGCTTTTATTTTACTATAATCACACCATGATTTGTTCATGGTATTCCTTGACTGCTATTTTACCTATCACATTTATCCTAAAAACAAGATGTTTCGAAATCCTGTACCCGTCTGAACTGTTGCCCATTTCTGACGTTATTTTGCCGACAGGGGGTTCACGGTGTATTTCAAAAGCTGCATGAATTCTTCACAGAACCGTAATTTTAAGAGTGGTTCCCAGTTGTTACTGTCAACTCTTATTTATGCACACCCCTTGGTCATATCGGTATTCCCCTATTTGTATAGTTTATTCTTTATTTGAATTTGTTCTGATCGCCTGTTTAACGCTTAGATGCTCCTACTACGCCCCCAAGAATGTCTTTGATTCATGTGCAAGCTCTGGATGAAACTGGTATTTACCACGAGCCAGAGACTTATATGTTGTAATTTGGAAACACTGATCGTTCGACCCGCCTTATGCTAACCGTTGGGTACGCTAAGTACCTTTTCAGCAAACTAGTGGTTTCAGATTCACATTTCACGATCCAACCGGCGAAGAGTTTTTTCAAGCCCCATGTCAATATTGATTGTTTCTAACCTGCTTTCCTTCCTTGATGTCATTGAATGAATGTCTGTTCCATTCGAAGTGTAGGCATCTCATCCCAGTTTGTTTTTGTTTACTCTTCTATAGAATTTGTACCTATTTCAGTCCCACCTTTACCCGACTTTTAGGATTTTACTTTTTATGGTTGTAAGACCGTTAAGCATTCGGTACATGCTACCGGCGATATCCTATCTCTGATGATGATGATGATCTTGAGGTACTGCTAACATATTTTTGAGGTTAAATTGATCGGCAAATAGTTAAAAGCATACGTTTCATATTGTCCTTGACTGTGACCAATAGAAATGTGATTCATAAGGCACACGACAGCTCAATGAACTATGCTGCAGTTGTTTCGTCTTCGAGTTTAATGCCGGTTTCGTTTGATCTGAATTGATTCTAATTGTCAACCTTTCTGTAAATAACACGACAGTGAAAGAGCGTCTCACCAGGAGACATTTCAATATTGCAATCAATTACTCGTGTCAGGCGACGAAACAAATTATCTCATGTGACACATTTCGATCCGAATCGAATTGCACCTGAACCCGTGTATGTATGTAACTTGTAACTTGTGTGCGACTATCTCCTCCTGGAGGATGAGTCTGCTTCAATGAAGATTCATGGGAATTTGGGTACAAAGCGGCGTCCCCATACCCCTCATGTATGTATGAAAGCACAAGCATGATCCTGGCAAAGTGCCGCACAGTCAGACTGCACCTGGGCTGAGATACTGTCAGGTTGCCCAGGCCTAGACAGATATAAGGAAGAAAAAAGAACCCTTACCGCGAGTTTTGTCTTAATCATCTAAAGGACGAACGTTACCTACTGGCAACCTATCATTTTACACACAGAGAATCATGCCAAGCAATTACTTTCACCCAAGCCAAGGTATTCTCATAAATTGAAAATGGAAAACATGTTAAACTCTATTAACCATACGTCCACTCATGAACAGTAGCCCCGAGATTCTAAACCAGTCTTTTAACACACGATTTTGATTGCCTCCTGTTTCGGTTTAAACCGGTCTTTCTAAGCTTCTTCTGCTCAACCTTGACCTATGTTAATTTGCACTTATCAGAACCAAAATGTGACCAGCAGAACAAATCAACTTCTTTTCGTTCTCAAGTACTAACTGAAGACAATTAATTTCATGTTTTAGTGGGCAGTGTTGATATTTTTACGGCGTGTTACCCAGGCGGGTTTTAGGTATTAATAGTCATTTGTGATTGTACAGCGGTGTTTCGACTCCAGCCTAACGGGCCAGGTCACACCGCTGTCGTGCACACATGCATACATTCGAAATTTTCGAATCTCGACCCCGGTTCAATCATAGGATCCGAGTCGTTACTGGGTATGTGGCACTTGTCGTTTGCAACGCTTTACAGGCGTTTGATGATACTAGCATCAGATTAACCATGCGAATCTTAGATCGCGGGCTATCATATTCAAGGTGTGCTACAGTTCGTTCAATTGGCTGGTTAGGGCTTCTCTGGATAAGCTTGATAGCTCAATAACGGCGCCTACGGAAGATCATGCACACAATTGCGTTAGGCTCTGCTTGAAGTATTGAACGCTGGTCCTCAAAACCTTCTACAACCATGACAACAACATTCTAAATCGGTAATGTCATTAGAACGTGAACAGCCACGCAACCAATAAAATGGAAGCACACACCTTGCGTTCATACGCATCCGTCAAAATTCAAGAGCTTTTGGTGATAAAAGCGTTTAGATTTACAAATACCATTGGCTATTAAATATACGTTTAGTTAGTTATAAACAAAAAGCAAGTTCAATAATTCCGTTTATTGTCGCGCATAGACGGGTTTATTTCTTACTATGAGTTAATACGCAGGTGCAGTCAATGCGTTTTCCAACAAATATGTGTTTGAATTCCCAATAAAACTCGCGACACTGACAACAGTTCCGGGGATCTCATTCGAAAGAAAGTAGGCAAGCAGGTAGGTACATAGTCAAATTACCCGTGAGAATCAATGCAATAAAATGTGAAATTTCTAATGTAGCTTAATTGCCACCCGAGGAGTGAGAATAAGGATATTGGAATAACAATTTGAGCTAGTAAACCACTGTTGGATAAAGTTGGCACGAACAACCTGTTCAACCACATGAAACAATATACGTGTTAAACCCATGATCTTGAACGTAAACCATCATTTGCATGGTTCGTCTATCACACGCATACCCACTACAACTTCAGTTACCATTCCTCCACTGTTTTAAGGCATGCGAATCCTGATCGTGTTTCCTACGGACGGACGAAGTGACAAAGTGAGTATGTTGAAATAAGATTGTAATCGGGGGTCCGGAATATGTAATATTTCCTATCTTCGTATCATAATACTTCGAATTCTCCGACGACACGTGGTGATTCTCAGCTGCTGTATTCGATCCCTTTACTTTTCTAAAAACTTATGACAAGTTTGGTTGCTCGGAGGTATATTCTGTCGAGAATCAATTGCTGAGCTAGGGCGGCTAATCGTGTGATGCATATTCCTCGGTTGACTGTTAGTCATTGCGGGTGAATAGGCTCCGAGAATACGTCACAACACCACGAAAGTCCACTTGTGAACGATTGTTTATACCCCCTGATGCTTCTGAGGTTTCTTCGTTGTCAAGAGCCATATCAGTCAACTGTTGGTAGAACCCTTCAGGATCCCACTTGGGTTAACAAATCTTTCCTATTGACTAGCGTGGCGGCGAGCTTCTTCTTTGCCTAGATAGATGTTGTCGTGTCAATCTTCAGTCTAACAGCGTGCATGCTGTTTAGGCCTTCACTTGCATTTGTGTGATTTATTTCTAAACAGCAAATCAAAAAAAATCTGCAGCTACGGCTTATCTGTGATGTGGTATCAGATCTCTGTAGTATTCATTGTACCACAAATGATGCAGTGCAGGTTGCGGAGTTATTGTTATTTTCATCCATATGCTTCAATATCGGTGTATGCGATTTTTGAAAATTTGGAGTTTTTCTCAAGAAATTCCTCATCAAATTCAAGCCTATTGAATGTAAATTTGGTTCTTACTGTCGTCGTAGGCGACTATCGTGTTTTTAGTTCTGTGGTGCGACAACACACGGTTTCGCTTACGTGGGTGTAAAAAAAACACGAGCGTTTTATGCTACGTCGCTTAGCACAATGCGTGCCTTCCTTGCTGCCAATGTTCTAAGGATTCGTTGCTAAATATACACGGGTTCTGGTAGTTCTGACCCTTGTGGTTGACGGTTTATTGGTCGTGATATTGTAAAAGTGCAAAAAGAATTTATATAAAAAATGTAAAACACCAGAAGATTTCCTGCAGCAGCTCATGACCACCGGGGTGCTAGTTCGATACAGATGAAATCCTGAACACTTGTACGTCTGTATGACATGAGATCACACCTTGTGTCCAACCCAGGATCAATCCCATAAGATTTCTCTCATTGCTTTCTCTAAGATTTATCCCTGTCAACTGTTCCGTGGCTATAGCACTGGTATTGATTTTTCGGTATTGACCATTCGCGGAAGCCGCTAACTAAAATCGATAATTCAACTGGCGACCCACTCACTGCGAACGAGGCGTGGGTGTACACGAAGCTGTTGAACTTCCAACCATGACCGTACACTCATGCGTGTGGGGGAACGCCCAGGGCAATCTTGTTGGTGATAATTACAAACGAAAATTATAGTTTAGGCTTGCCTATAGTAAAATACAAATACAAGGTTTTTTTCCTTGTGAAACGTTAAATCTTGATGTGATTAAGGTGTGCATCCATCATCGGAGAGGGTTAAGCTTCACGTCTTCTTCTTTCTGGTTTGTATTAGACTACTTGCGCTCATATTGTGTGGGGTGATAACTACATCATCCAATTGAGACCGACTATGTAGTATCATACCATCTTTCGATATGCGCTTTGCACCTTCCAAGTGTAAAGTTCTGTTACAGGATATTGATCAGATTTAAACAGCGCTAAGCCTCAATAATGAGGAACTTGCGACTGTAGACTGTTTTACCTATTTCGGCAGCAACCCTTGTTTAAAGAAGAAGATCTCAGCTCGCATTAGAAGAAGAAGAAGAAATTGACTTTTTTCGTACACACGAATTTTCAGCTGTTACAATAATTTCACCACAAATTTGAAAAATGATAAACATGTCCCGACATCGAGTTACAATTTGTCGACTGAACGATTTTTCTTGTCCGTCTTAATTGATTGACATACGATCCAGTTTACTAGCAAAAGTTTTTGGGTCAAACGTTTCACTGCAAGTCCCGGTATCTCGTACTTCGTTCTAAAGTGCACGTCCAAATTTGACCTCAGTTGATCCGAAAATATTTGATGCATTTTACCCTTGGAGAAATTAATTGTATGCACGGCCGATTTGAAGGCTTTTCGTAATTTGGGTCATCTGTGGCGTCAAACAGGTTTGTCTCCAAAGCTGGAGGCTAGATTCTATAAGGCTACAGTACGCGCGGTTTCACTGTACGGATGTGAAACATGAACTCGGAGAAAGGAAGAAATAAGACATCTGCAGGTATTCCACAATCACTGTCTCCGCGCCATTACTAGAGTTACTTGGCACCATCGTATACGTAATGCAAGTATTCATAATAAAATCTTTGTTAGCTACGTAGATATCGAAAATCAAGTTAACGTGCACAGACTTCACTAGTTGGACCACGTATTGCGAATGGGAAACCATCGTTTTCCTAACGCGATTTGTTGCCATTCTTAACTCGGAATGGCGTCTTTGTAAGGGTGGGTAGACTCTGACTTCGCTCAAGCAAATGAAGTCTTTTACCGTTGAACTAGCTGCCGTTTATGCGACCCGTCTTCCAAGTTGGGGTCCAAAAGATGATAATTTACAGTGGCTTTTACCCATAGTAATCTGGCCCCAGATCGTTTTCAGCGTCGGTCTTGTTGTAGACGCTTTGTAGGTTTGATTAATGTTGTATGTTGTCAAGTGAAGTGGCGAGGAAAGCTTGCTATGATGCGTGACAGTGAAAGCCGCAAAGGAAGCTGCCGTGCTGATATCGCTCTACTCGTTCACAACACTTGCTTGGTTGATTCGAGGTGTGGGTACGTCATCCCAGTGCGTCTGTACCCTATCTGTTAAAGGTTCAGTAGCTTTTAAGGTCCTACCCTTCCCCATATATTATAGAATTTTTTACTGTCATGGTTGTATGGCAGTTAAGCGCTTGGTACTTGCTACCGGTGTAATGCTGATAGATCATCACCTATCATCTTTCGGTATATAAATTTTGATCTATGGATGCCACCCATGGAATCCACGCGAAGAACAGATACAACGTCTACAATTATTAGACAACCACTGGTTTGGATAATAAGTTCACTCTGCACAGGCTACGCTAGTTACGTCACGTGCTGTGGATGCTGGACAAGAGATTTCCCACACTGCTTGTTTATTCCAAACTTCATCTCAGTCGAGTGTGTGTGTGTGTGTGGCCAAGCCGCCACCTGGTGTGTTGACCCTAACCATTAACCTCATCAAGGTCACCACAACGCGTTTTCCCCTGCGACGCGATATTTCAATTGCGAGTGTTATCTGTTTCAAAACCATGTTCATTGGGAATTTTGCGCGCCTTCAATTACGTGTTGGTGTAAACGCACACACGCTTGTCGAGTGAAGTACTAATGGTTGCTGTGAAACACATTACAGTAAACGTTGAAAGGATGCTATCTTGTTTTTGTCGCTCTCACGCCACCTGTTGTCTACGTGTGCCAGCGATTTGTGTGCGTCACGCGGTTATTGTGTTACTTCTTCCTTCGCCATTGTTTTGTAACCGAAATTCCGTCATGCTTGCACGGAAGTCAAACGACCCCGATGATGATGATGATGAAAGTAGCTTTCGTTGAATAATTTGCCATATCACATCACGTTGGACCTCGCAATGGATTGCAAGTTATCACCGTTGTCAATCATTTTGGCACCACTCAGTGCTCAATGCACGCTTGGAACGAAAACGTGTTATCTTCAGGGATGTTGGTTGTTGCTTCAATCGATTGAATATCGATTGCACGTGATTACCTCGGTAGCCCTCAATAGTATTATATTTTTAATTAAAGTCATTCACTATACGTTCCAACGTTCTCATCTTAGTACTGGACGTTCGTTTTTTTGTTGGAGTTTTCCGTTTACCTTCTTACTTGCGGTGTCACGTCGGTGCATTTGACTAATCTCACTGGTTCATGAGGAACATTTCTTTATTTTGTAAACTAGTATAAAACACAAAGAAGCTCATATCATATGGTATGGTATGGTATGGTATAAAAGCAGAACCCGGATCCAAGCAAAGTGCCGCACAGTCAGAGACTGCACGTGGGCTAAGATACCGTCAGGTTACCCAGGCCTAGACAGATATCAGAGGGGAAATAGAAATGGTAGTGAGACTCCAGCGTGTTTCAGCATGCAGCTCACTACCGTTGGCCAATCAATTTAGCACGATGTTAGCCGTGCAGCACAGAAATGCTGCACGATTGCACATCCGTGCATACCATAACCTTGCAAATGGCTTGTTTTTCCATTCCATGTTTCGCATTTGCCTTTGATTCTTTGCTTCACCTTATTTCTTCGTGAGTGTTTGTATTATTTAATGCAAACAAAAATAATTAAATCGTATGCAGTGAAACTACAAAACAAACAAACTGCTTTTTGCGCGTTTGCTTTGGTATATTCCGCTTTCCTGTTTTTCACGTGCTTGCTTATCTGTCTTTCCTGCTCCATGTTGCTTGGCACATTGTCTGCCCTTCAGACTTGTGCTTCATGATGATGATGAGTGTTTGCATCACGTTTCACAATCTCAACTCGATGAACACCCATTTTTTATCGATCCGTAAGTGGAATTTTCATCCCAGATTTGGGAAATCTGGCCCGAATTATTTTTGTAAGAAGGTTATTTTACTATTAATATCTGGGAATTTCATTCCTGGTATGTTGTCTTACATACCAACGACTTTCATCATTTTTTGTTTAGTGTCCTCTATCGTGTTTAATGTTCGCTAACGGGGTCTCGCTATCTCGTAGTGCTATGAAATTTTGATGGTAACTGTCTACACACGCGCACTCACGCACACAAATATCACAATGGCGTGCAAAAACGGTATTGTTCTTTTCTGTTGTTACCCTGGAGTGGTTGGCATTTTTGATCATGTTGACAAATGACTGTGCGGCGTAATAGCCTCATTGGATCAGCCCGGCACTTTAGTTAAATGTCGTCCCCGGTAGAAATTTATTTTTTCTCCCAGTAAGTGTTTTTACTAGGTTTTCCCAAAGTTCTTTTTGAATACACTCTTGCTTCGGTCTCGACTGTTATTGCTCATGTCAGATGTGAAAATGCTCATTACACTACCGCAATCGTATCAGTTGGACGGGAAAGGTCTCCTATTGTATCCCCGTCATTTGCGCTTACGTTTCACGACTAGATTTTGTTCATGTAAAAAAAGTTCGCAGAGCATGTTCACCGTATTACGACAGCGCCGCCTGCGGTGGCTTGATCATGTCTATAGAATGGAAAATGGTCGTATTCCGAAAGATCTACTCTATGGTGAGTTGCAATTAGGAAGTCGACCATTGGGCAGACCGCACATGCGGTGCAAAGACGTTTGCATAAGAAATGTGAAAACTCTTGCAACTGACCCCGCGAGTTGGGAAAAAACTGCTATTGACCGCTCACATTGGAGGCATTGTGTACAGCGTCATCTGCAAGCTGGGAAGGAGCAAATACAGCTCTTGTCTGCTGAACGTAGATCACGCCGCCGGCGTTCAACTGACGCCCTACAACTGAGTTCTGACTATGGTTTGAAGCGCTGCGGGTGAAAATGTTCCTCCCGAATCGGACTGTTTAGTCATTCGAGGAGCTGTAGAGCATGAAAATTCATGCGCTTGTGATGTACATCCATGGTCGACATCGACCGAAGGTAACCAGCAAGAACAGTTCGATCGAGATTCTAGTATTTGGGACCGATGATCAAATGATGAGGGGATTACACCAGACTATTTGCCCGCAGGGTTTCTTTCTTTTGCTACATTTCACGCTGTGAATTATTTGCCATAGAAAATTACATATAATTGAAAAGCCCTCAAAGTCCCATACCCCGTGAATGTTGCTCGCTATTTCTACATTTAGGCAACGATTACTCGAGAATATTGCCTTCTTACTATCGGATATGTGTCTCAAATTGATTTCCCACCGCTAGTGAGCTGCATGCGGAAACACGCTAGAGCCGCGCTTCCGTTTTCTATTCTCATATCTGCCCAGGTCTGGGCAACCTGACGGTTCAGTCTACGGCTGTGCGCCACTGTCTAGATCAGGCTTGTGCTTTCTGGCATGCATGCATTAATATTTTCTACCGGTTCACGATTAATAAGTTTCCCAAGTGTCATTGTTTCACCTTCCATGGAATGATTTTTTAATGGGTTGTTACTCCAACTCATTTTGATTGGCGGAATTATTTCGGTTCTAATCGATTTTAACCCGAGCATTAATTCAGAGTTGATCCATTTTTCCTCCATTTGCTTCTGTTAAATGTCATTTGGTAGATTACGCAGCTGTTTGCTTCGAGATTGTTATCCAATTGTAGGAATAACGTGGCGTCACTTTGCTTACCTACTGTTGTCGAAACCTATCGATGTTTAATCCATTTAACGCATTGGCCTAACCGACTAGATCGTATCGTCCGTTATAGTCCGGAGTGGCAGTGGGGACAAGCTCCCACTGTTTATAAAATGCTCCCATACGGCGAGCGTCTCAAATAGCCTCTGACAACCAAGTCCAGATTCTGGCCTGCATGAGTGGCTCCCCGAGCCCGACGGAACTGCTTCTACCAACAGGAGAAGGGGCGAGGGCGAGTGACTGGCGCCTGAAAACCAGTTTGCTTCGGCAGATGGAGCTCGTTAGCCTGGGAGGGCATTTTATCTAAGGGAAGGAAAACCCTGATTTTAAACCTCCGAATCTGAAACAGAGTCTGATAGACGGTTAGTTGGTGCACACCATCGCTTTCCGGCAACTCCCTGCTGCTTGTTGGTCGCACTTGGTTGTGCAAAGGCTAGAGAAGCTGACTCGAACAAACGCTGAGTGGTGCTGGGCACGCCGCTTTGTACCCAAATTCCCAAGTATCTTCATTGAAGCCGACTCATCCTCCAGGAAGAGATAGTCGCACCCAAGTAGTAACGTTGCCCAATTCCTATCGTGCTATTCAGGCAGTAGGAAATGAGCCAGCGGGACTTGACTACATCACCCCTTGTCATAATTATATGCGGCAACACGTACGGAACGTTTGCGTCGTGAAATGAAGCCCGCGGAGTCTAAAGTACAAGATAAAAAGTTGACTATTCCATTCCTACGACACAAAGATTTACGGAAGCTGAGCGACGGAGAACCTATAGTGTCAGTCTCGATCACTTTCTAAAACCTTTTCAGTCGAAACAATATGTCTCCAAAGGGCGTTTCGTCATACGGTAAAAAGCTAATTGTGCAAATTTTTGCGGACACTAAAATTATCTGTTCGACAGATCATTGAAGGACATTGATCCGTTTTATTTGTTACAGCATTCTACATTTTCGCATTTTGGTTCTGGCTAGGTTCTGCTAGAATTGTCCGAACATTTTTCTCATCTCTCGTGTAATGCATTTTTGCCATCCAGGTGAATATGGCTATGAAATCTACGCGAATGAACCAGCCGAGAAGGAAACTTACACTCACGTGTGCCAGTATTTGTTACGCTACGAAGCGTCGTCAGATGAACGCCCGGTGGCCCGTTTAACTGCTTCTGGCGCAGATGCTGGACCATCCCCAGAGGCTGTGCGTTCTTGGCGCCGACCTGCTGCTGCCGGTGGTGATGATAACTATTCAACCATGCGCTCATCCGATAACGAGTCCTTCCTGCCGGACACATATATTGGTGCTCAGGCATGTTCCACTCTTTGTTTGTTGAGTTGCTTTTATTTCTTTGTTGTCGCTAATCCAACCATCCATCGCGCTGAGACTGGACATTAACGTGGTGCGATGGTTTGTGTACCTCTATGACCCATTGAGCTATGCTGGGTGGTGCTCTCCGAGCACCTTCAGAGTCACTCATACCAGGAAGGTCAATGGATAGAGGTCAGACGAACACGGTCTCAACCTAACCCGCTGCCTTGTGTGTCAGGCTTTTTAGCCAAAGGCTTTGGTCGAGAACCCTAATTGTTCTCCTGTCTAGGCATGGGCGACCTGGCAGTATCCCAGCCCGCATACAACCATGACTATTACTACGAAAACCAACTCCATAGTGCATCGACCGTCGCGCACGATAAACAGGGTCGCCTTACCTGCTGCATACAGCAGGGCGGGTAAGCGAAAACAAGCTACTGCTGGCCCTACTCTGGCTGGCTGGCTTGCCGAAATACCTCCACGTGGTGCCAGCTGGGTGGGCTCGGTTCTCAGAGCTCAGCTAACGGTTCGGCGGTGGGTCTGAGGGTGTGGTGGGTTTTCGCCTGGCAAGCGTTCTCCCTATAAAAAGCCACAAAAATACAATGATGACATCACGACGCGGCGGATGTGACTCGCCGCTCCAAAAGTCACTGCCCCTTGTCCTATATCCAAGGACATTGTATGGTGCACAGGCAAAAACTGAAGTCACCAACCTATCAACGGGGTTATCGGGCTCCGAACTGGAAATTCCCAGAAAAGGGCGTATGAACCGCTTCGTCGGTCACCGGCCACCGATAGGTGCGAACCTCTCTCGCTCCACTGCCTTGTGGGTAAAGGCTCGGGGTGGGACCCCTAAACGAAATCTCCCCTACTTCGGTGTAGGCAACCGGGTAGTATCATGCCTACGTTCAACGATGCCGATGACAACGCTTTGTACCCCCCTTCTCGCTTTGTACATCTCATTGTTTATGTTGAACGGCACTATATCTGTATCAGATTGTGCAAATATAATAATAATAATAACTACTCTTCAAATTGTTTCCGACCCTTCCCCTCCCCCATCCACTCTTAACAACTCTCCGTCTGTCAATCCCAGCTTTAGAAAAGACCGCGCTGAACATGTTGGAACATTTTCTGTTCGCGAATCTACAGATCACTTTCTTAAACCACGGACCTCTGCTCACATCGGAGCCATGAATGTCAGGACTCTCAGACAAATAGGCCAGCAAGCTGCACTGGCTCTTACCTTAGATAGTCTATCTATTGATGTTTGCTGTTTATCGGAAACGCGCTTATATGATCCGTCCATAATTACTGAACTTACTGCCCCAAACCTTTCAACTCGCTACTTTTTGCGCTGCTCTGGTGATTCTGTAGCTGCCATTTCAGGACAGGTGGGTGTTGGTATAGTGCTGAATTCACGGGCCGAATCCTGTCTAATCGATTGGATTCCTCGCAATAGCAGGATGTGCGCAGTTAGACTCGCCACTTATATTAGACCAAACTCAAAATCTTCTAATCAGAGATGCTTGTTTATTGTAGCAACTTACGCTCCGACTAACACCAATTCCGACGACGAGAAGAACGCCTTCTACGACGATCTTTATGCTCTTTTTGCGACGTGCAAAAAGCTCCGATATTGTTGTCTTAGCAGGAGATATGAATGCCAGACTAGGTCGCTTAGATACATCTGAATCACAATTAGGTGGCATGTTTGGTCTTGAAAGCCAACGCACAGATAATGGTGAACGGTTTATACAATTCTGTGCACAATCTCGATTATTTATTAGCAGCACCTCCTTTCGCCATAAAAGATGTCAATGTGCCTCATGGCGCTCGCCGGATGGAAGCCAACCTTCGGCCCAAATCGACCATATCGCCATAATTGCTCGCTGGAGAGGTTGCATTGAGGACTGCCGCTCTTTTTGGAATACCTGCGTAGATTCAGATCATGCTCTTGTGCGATGTAGGTTCTCGTTAAAGTTCTCCGGTGCGAGGCCCTCGAATGGGAAATGCATTGCTGTCGAAAAATTCTTTCAGCCTGCAGTTCAAGACATTTATAGGACCACCTTGAGTAACTCACTCCCAGTTGCCCAGTATGCAACTACCGATGAAAGGTGGAACAAAATAGCCGGGATTATGCGAGCCGCCGCAATAACAGCCTGTAAGACTGCACAACCAACCCAAAAGTCCCATTGGATTTCACAGCGCTCTATAGAAATTCTTCACCAGCGACGCGAAATACCTCATGGTCCTGGACACAACACAGAGCGTAGACGCGTGAGGAATGAACTTAAACGGAGCTTAAGACTAGACAGAGAAAGGTGGTGGCTAAATAAGGTCGAAGAAATGGAAATAGCAAATAATGCGGGTAACGTGCGAAAACTCTCCCAACTTATTCGATCGACTGGGCCTACGAAACAAGGAGTGAGTGAGACTATAGCGGAATTAGACGGTACTCTTATCACTAATAAGAATCGCCGCCTGTCACGCTGGGCCGAACATTTTGACGAACAATTCAGCTGGTCGCCTGCAACAGAATCATTCCCTCACTTGAGGCAGTGTGATCCTTGGCCTGTTAGCGTAGATCCCCCTAATGATTTAGAAATTAAAGCATGTATCGAATCCATGAAACGATTCAAAGCTGCTGGCCCCGATGACATACCGCCTGTTTTGTTCAAAGAAGGTGGCCACGTACTAATCAGCACATTAGGAGATCTCCTCCGTGAAGTGTGGATGTCAGAATCCATCCCTCCGAGTTGGGGCGAATCAGTTATCATACCTATATTTAAAAAAGGTGTGCGAAGCTCATGCTCTAATCACCGTGGGATAAGTCTCACTCCCATCATTACGAGATTATTAGCGCCCATATGTCTTCGAAGATTAACATCGCATAGGGAATCACAGATCCGTGAGCAGCAAGCTGGCTTCCGGCCTGGCAGAGGCTGTGTCGACCACATTTTACTCTTCGACGGATATTAGAACTGCGGCACACCTATCGACAGCCGACAATAGCCATCTTTTTAGACTTCAAAGGAGCATTTGATTCAGTCGATCGAAATGTCCTGTTTAAGACCTTGCTGTGCAAAGGCGTTCCGCATAAGTATGTCAACATACTACGCGCACTTTATGCTCAACATCCGGATGCGTTAGGGTTTACAATGAACTCTCACCCAAATTCCACACCACAAGTGGCGTCCGACAAGGATGCCCGATTTCTCCGTTTTTGTTCAATTTTGTAATTGATGCAATTATGGAATTATGCAACGAAGGTGCCCCAGCTTTCGGAGTTCACATAATGCCAGGCGTCAAGCTTCTCGACTTGGATTATGCTGATGACATAGTTCTGCTCTTCGACTCATACACAGATGCACAGGCGATACTGAACAAGCTATCTAGTATTGTGCCCGCATTTGGAATGCGTTTTGCGCCCTCTAAGTGCAGTGTTCTTCTGCAGGACATCGACTTATCGAACAACGCTTTATTACTTGACAATCAGGCGCTTGAAATTGTGGATCGTTTTACGTATCTCGGTAGTTGTATCAATAATTCTGCATCGTTAGATAACGAGGTCTCGGCACGCATTTCTAAAGCGACCGTAGCATTCCGCAACCTAGGTCACCTCTGGCGTCAGAAAGGACTGTCTCTGCTACTCAAGGGTAGAGTCTATAAAGCGACAGTTCGGGCTGTGTTACTGTATGGGTGCGAAACCTGGACCTTACGTAAAGAACACATTCAGCGTCTCCAAGTATTTGACAACCGGTGTCTCCGCAGCATTCTAGGAGTTAGCTGTTACAATCGTATGCGCACCGATGCTCTCCGAAATAAGTTGTTTGGTAGTAATGTCGATATAGAGAAGCAGATCAACCTGCATAGGTTACGCTGGTTGGGTCACGTTTTACGGATGCCGGATCACCGACTTCCGAAACGGATTCTTTTTGCGACGCCACATCCTGATTGGCGTAAATCTCGGGGTGGCCAAACCGTCACATGGCATAGGCAGCTAAAAATTCTTACTAGTAACCTTTCCAAAGTCGGCGCAGCGCGTCTTCCAGGCTGGTGTCCCCGCGATCATATATCGCAATGGTTAGTTACGCTTCAGGATATGTCCCGAAACCGTGTTCAATGGCGGTCTTGCACTAAGCATCTTCTTGGAGTGTTTGCATAACCTTGTATGTTGTCAAGCGGAGTGACGAGAAAAGCTTGTTATGATGCATGACAGTGAAAGCCGCAAGGAAGCTGCCGTGCTGATGTTGCTCTACTCGTTCACGAAACTTGTTTGAATGCATGTTCCATTCGAGGTGTAGGCACCTCTTCCCAGTTTGTTTGTGCTTACTCTTTTATAGAAGCCGTAGCAATTTAAGTCCCACCCTTCCCTATCGTTTAGAATTTTACTTTTTCATGGTTGTATGGCAGTTAAGCATTCGGTACGTGCTACCGGTGTAATGCTAACTTTGATGATGATGATGATGCTAATCCAACCACATTCATTTTATTGAACAACCACATTTGCACACCTTTCACTCATTCAATCGATCGATCGATCCTGGAATCCACTTTCATTTGAGATTTTTTCTATTCTTCAAGGTCAGATTCCTCCACCTGGTTGTTTGAGGTCATTTTATTATTTATATCTGTTTGTCTCAAGCACTCTTTACTCCGGACACGCATTGTTCTCGTTTATGTGCACTATACTTGTTGTTTAAGACGAACAAAAACACAAAACAGCTTTCTTCTGTATGAAACATACATTCTGTTTAGCGTGAGTCGCAACTTGCTGTCCGATTTTTACTCCTTACTGTTTCGCACCATAGTACACGGAGTGGGCCTAACCTCCTAGATATAGTGTATTTGTGCTTTTGTTGATCACTATTTTGCTCATGTTCTTCACCACAACGGTTACTCTCATTTTTTAGCAGTCGAAACTCTATTCATCTGGCTCATTTCGTGACAATGCGGACTTGGCCACCCCGTTGTCAACCATGCGCTTGAACTCGGTATGTTTCCCAAACTTTCACGACCGTGTGTGTGTCTCACCCATGTTTATTGGTCTTATTTTCACCCCCTTCTCTCTCTCTCTCGTACGTAGCCTCCCGGCTCCGACTCTGTTGGTAAAACGTCCTCGCGATCAAGTCTGAGTAAGTCGGTTAATTGTTTGTCCCGTGTGCTTTCCGTGTTTCGCAGCCTCGCTTGGTAGTTCGCACATCTAGTCCTCGGTTTTGATGGGACTTAATGCGGTTATACTCTGAAACGAATGTACAATCGTGTTGTACTTTGTACTGTGCGGCTAACACCGTGTTAAATTGATTGGCCAGAGGTAGTGAGCTGCATGCTGAAACAGGCTCGAGTCTCACTACCATTTCCTGTTCTTTTTGCATTCTCATATCTGTCTAGGCCTGGACAACCTGACAGTATCATAGCCCACGTGCAGTCTCTGGCTGTTCGGCCCTTTGCCTGGAGCAGGCTTGTGCTTCCATACCATCATGCCATACATACTCTGGAACTACGCTGCTACTTAAATGGACTGGAATGATGTTGTTTACGTGTCGATAGACTTCACTTGATACTTCTTCTGTTCCGTTGTTTCCGGATTCTTTTAAGGGTAGTTTACTCGCTCCTCTCCTTTTAGGATTTTAATTTCACATGGCTGCATAGCAGTTAAGCATCCGATGCTTGCTACCGGTGTAATGCTTCCCTGTTGTTGATGAAGATGATGTTGATTTTGCTTAAGCGAACTACAAAAATGCCGCTTATCTGACACTGAGTTTCATACAATCATTGCGGGGAATTGACGTAAGCAAGTTTACGCTAGTTTTTGTTACTATCCTTCGGGCCCCGTGATGCGTTATACTGGATAAACACTACTCTTATGCTAATCTTCCTTGAAACAGGCTGGGGTCTCACTACCATTTTCTGTTTTTTTCTTCCTCATTCCTGTCTAGGCCTGGGCAACCTGACAATATCTTAGCCCACGTGCAGTCTCTGACTGTGCGGCACTTTGCCTGGATCAGGCTTGTGCTTTCATACCATACCATACCATAATCTTGCTTGCAGGGAAACTGATTTTGGCTCTGTTGACTTAAAGACATTCGTACCGAAAGCTGAACATGCCTTGCTATCTGTTTGGCAGCGCTAGTAGAGCAATCAGACCACTTGTCAATGATGTGGATTGGCACCAAATTTTCATTTTTTCACTTCCTCTACCTCCAAAACAGCTCTTTTGTGATTTTTGGATTTTTCACATGAGGTAGCTATTAAATCATCCTTCGAGAATTTCCCTTTTCATGATTTGATTATTAGTTGTAGACACTTGATATAGATATCTATCTTACGTGCTCACTGTAATATTAACTGTTTCATGTACGACAGTCAACATATTTCACTCCATTCAGTCTTCCTTGAGTAGCTTATAATCAGTTGGAATTTCTTCTCCCCCTCTACGGACAAATGTAAATGTACCATTTTGCTCACAATTTTCAGTCCCAGCATTAATTTGGCTCTCTGCTTAGTCATCCATCTGGCGCCAATTCTATTTGCTCGTCGATAAACCATTTTAGCGAAAGATTTATAGCGTTTTTGGGGTTAGATTACCAACGTAAACGACCAGGTTCTCTAATGTTTTCGCATACTCATGGTAAATTGAACAAATTTATGACTAGGCGCCTTCTGGGTGTGCGATTTTGCGGTACTTCTCTGTTGTTCAAGCAACACCGGTAGTGAGCTGCAAAGGTTGTCATAGCCAGGGGTGGCAGTGGGGATAAGCACCCACTGTTTATAAAGTGTTCCAATACGGCGCGCGTCTCAAATAGCCTCCGACAACCAAGTCCAGCTTCTGGCCTGCATGAGTGGCTCACTGAGCCCGGCGGAACTGCTTCTACCAACAGGAGAAGGGGCGAGGGCGAGTGACTGGCGCCTGAAAACCGGTTTGCTTCGGGCAGATGTAGCTCGTTAGCCTGGAAGGGCATTTCATCTAAGAGTAGGAAAATCCTGATTTTAAACCTCCGTTGTCTTGCGCGATACCCGTTCTCGGGAAAGGCTTCGGGAGAAAACCCTGAGGAAAACCCTGGAACAGAGTCTGGTAGACGGTAGTTGGTGCACACCACCTCTTACTGGCAGCTACCTGCTGCCTTGCAGGTCGCACTTGGTTGTGCAAAGGCTAGAGAAGCTGACTCGAGCAAACGCCGAGTGGTGCTGGGGAGGCCGCTTTGTACCCAAATTCCCAAGAATCTTCATTGAAGACGACTCATCCTCCAGGAGGAGATAGTCGCACACAAGTACAAGTGAGCTGCATGAGAGAACATGCTGGAGTGTCACTGCAATTTGCACCTGACACTATCTTAGCCCAGTCTATGTCTGTGCGACACTTTGCCTTAAACCGCCTTGTGATTTCATCCTTCTTTTTCCAATTTTTCGCAACGAATGCTCCATCAAACCCATACCGTTGTGTTTGCTATTAAATTCAAAAAACCTTTCTTCAACTACATTTCTACTTGCCGTTTTAAACGACTCTTAAAAATCAATCGTCCCGCGAAACGTCGATATGTTTGCACGTGCGCTGTTGTCTTTGTTTCGTCGGTTTTACATCTGCACACCCACATGTGATCTTTTACGACAACACTGTCTTCTTTGTCGTTCCATCTGAATTGCCACTTGGATAGGCACGAATAAACAATAAGAGTCACCTCTTTCTTAACGCACTAAACAATGTGACGACTGGCCAGATAATTGGAGTCGCACGTGTATGTGCCTTTTCGTTACTTTTGGATGGATTGGTTTTTCGTCTTAATGACGACGTGATTCGTATGACTTGCAGCACTTTCGTGCTATCGTCGTTCTAATTCGATTTGCCACCAGTAATGAGCTGCATGCGTGTACACGCTGGAGTCTCACTGTCATTGCTATTTTACTTATCTGTCTAGGCCTGGGCAACCTGATGTGATAGTATGAAAGCACAAGCCTGATCCAGGCAAAGTGCCGCACAGTCAGAGACTGCATGTGGGCTAAGATACTGTCAGGTTGCCCAGGCCTAGACAGATATGAGGGGGGAAATAGAAATAGAAATGGTAGTGAGACTCCAGCGTGTTTCAATATGCAGCTCACTATCCTTCGGCCAATCAATTTAGCACGATGTTAGCCGTACAGCACAAAAATGCTACACGATTGCACATCCGTGCAATCTGACACTATACCCCAGCCCACGTGCATTCCTTTACTATGCGGGACTTTGACTAGATCAGGCTTGTGATTTCATACAAGCCTTGCTGTTGTTTGTTTTGCTGACTCGTCCATCCTTTTGTTACAGTGACCGGTTTTATTATGATTACTTTATCGTCTAGATAAAATAGGATTGAGATCCATAGTTCCTCATAACACAGAGTAGTTAGTAAACAAAGTTGACATTTATCATCGCCGTTGTATGGATGCGTGTGTGTATGTATCTAAGTCAGCGAAATACTCGTAACAAAGCCCGGTGATATTTTATCATTCTTTATGTTGCTGTTCGCTGATGTGTAGTTGACGCCAAATCACACAGCTTGTTATCAAGGGAATCACCCAGTCATGTGAGCACATCAATCCGACTAACTTGACATCGAATAACTGAGATCACGTGCAACGAAAACAGGTGGAGTTATTTAAGGACGAGTACGACCTTGAACTTCTTGAGTGCCAGTCACCTGGACTCATTTTATGGAAACGCTTTCGACCGAAATTGAAACTTTGTGGGGATACGATCACTGACGCTAAAACAGACATTAGACGAATGAGAAATCATGTCATCCGTAAGCCACAGAGTAGCAACTAATAACAACGCCAGGAAATTTTTTAATTGGCGGATGTATTCGGTTTAAGAAAGAAGCACTCACTTTCAGCCATACCAACTGGGATAGCATTAATGAATTAGTATTTCGTGCCCGTGCTTTTTCTCGCAATTTGATAATCGTCAGCTATTTTCGACTTGATGATTATTAGCTTTCGGTTGAATGATTTTTTTGTTTTCTTTTTCATCAAACTAACAAACAAATCACTTTTTGTGAAATTCGAAAGCAAATTGATAACTTGTACAGCTGTTTGATGCGTTTTACGTAGATGACCGATTCACTCAGTGAATCGAAGCGTTGTAAATAGGCACATTCTTGTTGAATCATATATCGATTTCTTGATTGTCAGTCCTGTTATCCTTTCATTGTATCCCTTGTTCTGGTGTCGCATCTAGACATTTAAAGTGTTTTTGACTTACTTATTTTTTAAAGTAGTCTAAATAAAATATTTTTAGTGGCTTTCGTACTTTTATTTCACTTCCACATGATTTTTTCCGTATCAGCATGCATTCTCCTGTAGAGCTTGTTTTTTACTTTCAGTTTTATTATACAAAGCTTCACAGATGATATGCTCTCAATATCGAAATAAAGTGCTAGTCTATCGCAGCCTTTTCCCGGCGATTGTCCTTCGTTTCATAGCGCGTGTTGTTTTACGTGCATGTGTTTTTAAGTATTTTACGACCACATGCACCTGATTTTCCTACGTGTTGCTAAAATTGGCTCGACGAAATTATTCTGCCCCACGTAAATTTTGTACCGACGGTATCACTATTTATTTTCGACCGAAATATTTGTTCGTTTGAGTTTGTTTACCGATCAAATAATTTCAGCTAAAATATAACCAAGCCACAATAAAAATGATAATAATAATAATAATGAATTTTCATTGATTGGATTGTGAATGCAGTCATCTACTGTGGTTTTTGACCAACTTTCGCTTCTGGCACAGAATCCTTCTCAATTCAAGGATGATTGCCCGAGCAGGGATTTTACCGCAAAACAAACTTTAGTTAATCAAGGGTGTGTCAAATCACTTAACGGACAAGGGACTCAGATAGTCAGCGTAGCCCAAGTGAAGGCCGAGTTGGCAGTGATCCACATTCGTAAAATAATATACTTTGTCAGAGTTATTATTTGGCATTATTAATTGGATCTGAGTAAATTAGAACCGTTACTCTGCGACAACATAAAACTACTTACTTACTTATTTACTATGTGCGACTATCTCCTCCTGAAGGATGAGTCGGCTTCAATGAAGAGTCTTGGGAATTTGGTACAAAGCGGTGTCCACAGCACCACTCGGAGTTTGTTTGATTAAGCTTCTCTAGCCTTTGCACAACCAAGTGCGATCTGCAAGGCAGCAAGGAGTTGCCAGAAAGAGGTGGTGTGCACCAACTAACCGTCTACGAGACTCTGCTCTAGATTATTCCTCAGGGTTTTATCCCGAAGCCTTTCCCGCCAATGGGTTTCCCGCAAGGCAGCGGAGGTTTAAAATCAGGGTTTTCCTTCCCTTAGATGAAATGCCCTCCCATGCTAACGAGCTCCATCTGCCCGAAAGACAACATAACACAGATAACAACAGCTCTACTAGTCGCTCAATGAAATTTCTTACCGACTTGTACATAGCCAGCTAACTATCGGTGCTAATTTGTAAAGCGAACCCGGCATACAGAGCATTCCAAACGCTTTCTACACTTCTGCTTTATTCATTCGTTCGCCCATTGATGACCTGTGTTATTCCAAATCTATTTTCTCGTCTTGCTCGCTTAACCTAATATTTAGAGGATCTGGAATACTTGCGTAGATTCTAGCCATGTGCTCGTTTGTGTTACTGAATCCACTCCGTTTACAAATTAAAACATCGACTCGTTTTTATTATCGCTTATTTACTGATGCGAAATTCCGTTGGCGAATTTTACTTCAACACCATTTTTTACAAGTTAATTTTTCATCCAATCATGTCCTGTCTGCTGTTAAACGAAACAATTGTTCCACTAAAATCAACCCATCCATTTCGCACCACTTTCGGTACAGCCGGGTTTAATTTTCTCCTCGCTTCGACAGCTGTGTTCACGCGTTTTGTTTGCAACGCGTTAAAACTACCCAATCAGCGATGTGCGAAACAAACATGACCGATTTTTAACCAATGAGAAGTTTCACGTTTCATGTTGCAGTGCGGATAAATTGTGTCATTGCGAGTAGTGTTCACATAGCATGGACACCCGACCGGATCCTGATGGTTTGTGTGATTATTTCTCGGAAGCAGTCGATCTGAATTCGACGCATGGTAGCTCGAAGTCGTCTAGTTATTCGAGTAAGCAACTGGGTTTTTTTGGATTTATGAAGGACTTGTGTTGTTAGTCTTGAATTCAAGTGCCTCATTGTCATGTGGTTTACTATGTGGGAGATTCTTCTTATTCATGCTAAACTGTCGTGAGTGCTATCGGCTTTGTGTGCCGACAAATCGAATCACTACAATTTCTGTAATTCTGTTCACGTATACCCAATATACAAATCTACTAAACATGAGCTCAGAAAAATACGTTTCCGTTAAAGCTTTTCATTCTTTCCGCACTCAGATGTCACGTTTCTTTCGCTTACACTGATATTCTGTAAACATAATATTTACCAAGTAGCGTTTGTATGTCACTGTTGGATAAGACGGGTACCACCAACCTGTTCAATCACGTATTAAAACACGTGTCACCCATAACCATGAACCCCATTATACATGTGCTTGGACTCATATGATCGAACAGGTTGGTCGTACCAGCCTTATTCAACAGTGACATACAAGCGCTACTTGTTTCCCATTCCTCCACTGTTTCAAGCGCCTGCGGATTCTGATCTTACTGTCCCTACCTGATGAGTGCAACCAGCACGAAACCGGTCGTGGTGTGTGTGTATGACGGAAAAGCATGCAAATGAATATTTTGTTTCATGGTTATGGGTTTAACCCCATTTAACATGTGTTTGGACACATGCTTTGAACAGGTTGGTCGTACCAGCCTTATCCAACAGTGGCATACAAGCGCTCCTTGTTTACCATTCTTCCACTGTTTCAAGCCCATGCGGATCCTGATCTTACTGTTTCTAATCTATGAGTCCAAACAGCACGAAACCGGTCGTGGGGTGTGTGAGATGGAAATGCATGCAAATGAGCATAATATTTACCGGTTTTCACTCGGCAACGTCGAGTTAACTTCAGCTGCCCATTCTTTGAAAGCCTCTAACTACAAAAGAATTGTTGAATGAGATACTCACACTTGGTTTTTCTCATCGGCCTACGATATACCTATGATTGCACGAAAGTGCAATTGTGCAGCACTTTTGTGCTATGTTGCCAACGTGTTAAATTGAATTGCCACCGGCATTAAGCTGCATGCGAACACACCTTTGGAGTCTCACTGCCATTTCAATTTCAATTTCCATTTTATTTTGGCCACCTGGCAGTATCTGAGCCCGCATGCAGTCTATGACTTCGCGGCAGTTTGCCGGAGTCAGGCTTTTGCTTCTATATCATATCAGGGTATGCCATCTGCGTAGTGGCGGTCGTGGTTATATTGTATCACTTAAAATGTTTTCAACTCATTTTCCAACCACTACAATTTACTAACGGTGTTACTAATTTGCATTCTTTGCATATTTTGCTTCTCACCCACCTTGAATCTAACCCTTGGATTATTGATTTATTTTCCCACCTTCTTTGGACATTCGTAAATACACTCGGTTCGTAACGTTGCACTACGAGTCATCCACATTCAGTCTCAGCAAGGCTCCATGCTGTGTATTTTAATTTAAATCTCTATTATTGACAAACATGTTGCTGAATCTGATGCCTCCTTGCCGACTATCGTGTTCCAACTTCGTTTTCCAGTGTTCTTAAACAGTGTACCATTGGTTAAATTTTTCACGTGTATCTAAAGTTCTTTTCCACTAGCAACAGAGTTGAAACGCCCAGTCAACTTGTAAAATTCATTTCCCCGTTCACCTTCGTTTTCCTTACATTCGAATCATCTGTTTCCGATCAATACTTTCGATTATACGTTACCTACTTCACACCAGTTTTGCCCATGTATAAAATAGACTTTTTCCCATTCGCAACCCGCCGATCTGCACTAGTCTTGTAGGTTCCAACGGTCTGATCGTCATACGAACTAATTCTGTGTTGTGTGTGTATTGTGAAATAACGGCCACCCGAAATGTTTCAACCGTTCACTTACTTAACTCCCTTTTCTTTAATTTCTGGGCCCTGTATAATTGGTTGACTTTATCACTTTCGCACTCGAATTTGGCGCCTAATTGTTTGCCACTTTTGATATCGTTCAGATCGGATGACCTTGGAGCCGTTATCACCCAGACCTGTAAGTTGAATGAACTTTGTGTTACCCGCTTGATTTTCGCAACTCCGCATACCCTTGATGCCTTGCTTTCACATCTTTCAAGGGGGTTGTTCGCTATGCCACCAGTACCCGTACCGAAGTTATCTCGACCTACCGTAACAACGGTGAGTGTTATGCCTATCCATTGCTTCTTGTTCCGTATAATCGCCTTCCGTCTCTGCCTCGCGTATGTTCTTTCAAAATATACTTTTCCTGACACGAATTGGAAAAACTGGTAGGTAATCGATCACAGCATTTTCCGCGTAACATTTCGCTTGCGACTCAGATGCTCCGTCAAGCCAATGGTGATGGTTAGGATAGGAAACAAACGTGAATGACGTTCCATGTATGCTTGATGTTGCCACTTAGCAAACAGGCTAAAACTTGTCAAGTCGCGTATTCAAGAACAGGTTCACTTGACAGATGTGTTTAAGACTCCGTGTATTCACGTTAATGTGCTATATATATGTATATATATATATATATATATATATATATATATATTACAGATTAGACATATATGATGAATGTTGGCTAAGTTAAGTTCACATAACTGCTGAGCGTCTGAGTGGCTGTTTATGGTATGGTTGAAAGCACAAGCCTGATCCAGGCAAAGTGCCGCACAGTCAAAGACTGCACGTGGGCTAAGCTACTGTCAGGTTGCCCAGGCCTACACAGATATCAGGAAGGAGAAAAAACAGGAAATGTTAGTGAGAATCCAACCTGTTTCAGCATGTAGCTCACTACCGGTGGCCAATCAATTTAGCACGGTGTTAGCCGCGCAGCACAAAGTACTGCACAATTGCACATCCGTGCATTAGCGGCTGTTTGCCTATCTACCACAGCAGTTTCTCATGTCTGATCATGTAGACTTCCGTTTAATACCGTATATTTACATGCTGTCTCAAGTCATACGCATTTCTTCCTATCATTAGGGGCTCACAACACGATCGCTCATAATCATTTTCCAATCTAGTCCTTTTCCTCATTCTCAGAACAATACGATCGGGTTGCGACGGCACGTCACGATGGCGTTGCCTATGGAACCGGTGGTTATCAGACGCATCGAAGTACCGCCAATTGGGGTCCCGCAGCCCTTCCACGGGAACCACCGAAAGAATTCTCGTTGCATCCGTTAGCCGTCGAATCATATTTCGACAAACCTCGTCCACAGGAACTACCGGATTTGGGCGAAAAGGCACCGTTGCCGCATGAATCGTTCGAGGTGTGTTGATAGCACTCATTCACTTAGACGTTGGGTTCATTCGCAACACTTGCTTGGTTGCTAATTGGCTGTGGTCCAAGAGCTAGCACTAAATGTCATTTGCCCGATTTCGTCAGCCAACCATCCCCTTATGCGTCCGCTCTTAAATATTTAAGTGTTGGTACCTGATTTGTATCGGTCTGAGGGTTTATGTATTTAAACATCGATTTTGCCACACTGAGGCTCTGGGAAATGAAGAGAAAAGTGATTGTGAATCAAACGTTAACAAATCTCTAACCTTGAATGAACCACATTTTAATGGCCTTGAACAAAAATCCTCATTTACACGCTTTTCCATCTCACACCTCACGACTTTGTTCCTCCATTTCATGGTTCCCTATTTGATGACTAGAAACAGTACGAAACTAGTCGTGGGGTGTGTGATGGAAATGCATGGAAATTCGAATCTTTGTTGAAAGCCATTGGTTTAACCCCATCTACATGGAGGATGAGTCGGCTTCAATGAAGATTCTTGGGAATTTTGGTACAACGGCGTCCCCAGCACCACTTGGCGTTTGTTTGAGTCAGCTTCTCTTTGCACAATCAAGTGCGACCTGCAAGGCAGCAGGGAGTTGACAGAAAGAGGTGGTGTGCACCAATTAACCGTCTACCAGCCTCTGCTCCAGATTTTTCCTCAGGGTTTTCTCCCGAAGCCTTTCACGCGATCGGGTATCCCGCAAGGCAGTGGAGGTTTGAAATCAGGGTTTTCCTTCCCGTTAATGAAATGCCCTACCAGGCTAACGAGTTCCATCTGCCCGAAGCAAACTGGTTTTCAAGCGCCAGTCACTCGCCCTCGCCCCTTCTCCTGTTGGTAGAAGCAGTTCCTCCGGACTCGGAGAGCCACTCGTTCAGGCCAGTAGCTGGACTTGTTTGTCAGAGGCTATTTGAGACGCGCGCCATATGGGACATTTTATAGATAGTGAGAGCTTATCCCCACTGCCACCTCCGGCTATGACAACCTTTGGAACCGTGGGGTATGATGGAAATTCGGATCTTTGTTGAAAATCATAGGTTTAACCCCACCTACATGTATGTAAGCACGTGATTGAACAGGTTGGTCATGCCAACCATTTCCTACAGTGGCTTACTAGTTTGTAGCTTGGTTCACGGCTTACAGATCCTGATCCTACTGTCCATATCTGGTGAGTGCATGCAGCACGAAATTGGTCGTGAAGTGTGTTTATTGTGTGTCTGGATATATACGCAAATGTGGATCTTTGTACCACATTTTCAGTTTAACCCATCGAGTTCTTCGTCAAATTATATTTAAACGTATTTCGTTACATCTTGCCCCATCGCTTGTTTACCCCCTTCCACTCAGAACTTCCGCCGTGTCGATGAGCATGCGGTCTTCGTGTCGCAACAACAACAAGACAGCTTCAAACAACTCATTTGGCAATTGATCTATGCACGAAACATCACCGACGAGATGGAAAAGACTCGGGTGATATTTCTCTGGCTTTGCACGAAAGACCTGCACAAGATGAACTTTGATCGCGTGAAACCAGACAGTCCCGAAGACATATTGATGGGTATTCGCACCGGAAAGTCAACGTATGCGCAAATATTCTACACAATGTGCAAGTAAGTGTCAAATGCACGTAAGGCTGCGGTGAGACTGGACCTTAACGTGGTGCGATGGTTTGTGTACCTTCATGACCCATTGAGCTATACTGGGTGGTGCCTTTTGGTGCCAGCAGAGCTACTCATACCAGGAAGGTCGATGGATAGAGGTCAGACAAACTCAGTCTCAAGCCACTGCCTTGTGGTTCAGGCTTTTTAGCCAAAGGCTCCGGGTGGGGCTCCCTAAGCTAACCCCCTACTTCGGCCTGGGCAACCGGGTAGTATCACGCCCACAAGCAAAGGCACTTTGTCTGGCTCCAGACTTGTGCTTCATGACGATGATGATGATGATGATGCGGTTTTATTTCAGGTCACCGTAAGCCGACGCTTTTCCGGCTAATCCCCGTCAGATGTCGATTGCGTCACGACTGACCCTTAATGTCAAACTTTTCAGCTTTAATCAAATTCATCCCTCAAGTCTTACAACACAAGAGGACGCCAGCTAGTTCGGCGTTTATCGCGCACAATACGTCAGATTCTTTAAATGCAGATCACGTACTCACAATAGATACCTCGACTATGTTTACTGCATCGGTTCTCACTTCGATCTGATTTGTCAGGTGATTTCGTCCCGGCCGGTTGTTTTCGAGTTAAAAACCCTTACCTTTCCAAAGTCGGCGCAGCGCGTCTTCCTGGCTGGTGTCCCCGCGATCAGATATCGCAATGGCTAATTACGCTTCAGGATATGTCCCGAAACCGTGTTCAATGGCGGTCTTGCACTAAGCATCTTCTTGGAGTGTTTGCATAACCTTGCATGTTGTCAAGCGGAGTGACGAGAAAAGCTTGTTATGATGCATGACAGTGAAAGCCGCAAGGAAGCTGCCGTGCTGATGTTGCTCTATTCGTTCACGAAACTTGTTTGAATGCCTGTTCCATTCGAGGTGTAGGCACCTCTTCCCAATTTGTTTGTGCTTACTCTTCTATTGAATCCGTAGCTATTTCAGTCCTACCCTACCCATCTTTTAAGGTTGTACTTTATCATGGTTTTGTGGCAGTTAAGCATTTGGTACGTGCTACTGGTGTAATGCTGTCTGTGATGATGATTGTTCCTTTCGAGTGGTTGCATATTAGTTAATATCCGCTGATGTGCTCCAAGCTTGAACTGCCCTTATGTAATTCTTCCTCAGCCCAAATTGCGATTGTTATCGTTGCTATTTTCGGTGCTTTCTTCTTTTATATTGTACCACGGATGTGCAATCGTGCAGTACTTTGTGCTGTGCGGCTAAATTGATTGGCCAGAGGTAGTGAAATGCATGTTGAAACTGGCTGGAGTCTCACTACCATTTCCTGTTCTTTTTTCTTCCTCATATCTGTCTGAGCCTGGACAACCTGACAGTATCTTAGCCTACGTGCAGTCTCTGACTGTTCGGCACTTTACCTGGATCAGGCTTGTGCTTTCGTACCATATCATACATTGTACCAGATGGCCGTGTCCATTTCTCGACCATCAGATCGATTGATAGATGATTCTAAAACTTATTTCCTCGTCTCCGAGTTGGAAACATGTTGTTGCCACCAAACGTCAGAATCCCTCGAAAACATATAGCGTACTTATATCTCCTGCCACGTCCATCTGGAATAAGCTCAATGTTATCCCTGGCGAAACTACTGAGAGCATTCTTGAACAAGAACGGCGATTTAGGCGGCTTTGAATGATGAGTTTATTCCGCTTTCAATTTGATATTCCCGTTTCGTTTGATTCCCTTGCAACTGCAATTCTTTAAATGTTTTGAACATGTTTTTTCCATCGAATTGAAGATGAATTGTATCCCTTTTTTTAAAATTAGTTGCCTCATTAAAAACCGTCAGTCAAGTACAATTTTAGCGATAATTTTCTCCTTCCAGGTACGCTGGTCTTCATTGTAAGTTGCTTATCGGTTACGCCAAGGGTGCCGAATACGCTCCTGGCATGCATTTCTCCGGAGGTCAAGGGGAACATTCGTGGAACGCCGTGCTGATTGACAAAGTTTGGCGTCTGGTCGATTGTCACTGGGCTGCCCGTCGCTTGATTGGCAAGCGCCCGAGTTCGGAAAATGTGCGATACGGTTTGGATATGTTCTACTTTCTCGCCAATCCAGGTCAATTGATCTACACTCACTTTCCACATGACCCAGACTGGCAACTTCTCCGACATCCAATCACGTTGGCGGTATGTGCTCGCATGACCGGTTAAACTACTTGCTTTATTATAAGTAGTAACGTGTTGGTTTCCGTTTCCACACACACAGGAGTTTGAAAACTTGGCCCCTGTCAAATCGGCTTTCTTCAAGTATAATTTGGATTTGGTCACTCACCGGGACGCGGTAATCACTTGCATCGAGCCTGAGATCTGCGTGGCAATCGCGTTCCCGCCTCAGTCCGAGCCGTATTTGTCGTTCATTTTCGGGTTGAGCATGGACAACAAGGAAGCCAGTGAAAGTTATCGGGGGATGTCGCTTGGGTGAGTTGCTTAACTGGTCGAGGCAACTCGTGCATTTTGCTTCGCTCGTAGAACCTTGTTGTATGTACGCTATGTTCTCGATTTCTCATATCTGTCTAGGCTTGAGCAACCTGACAGTAATATCGCCCACAAGCAGTCTCTGACTGCGCGGCACTTTGCCTTGATCAGGCTTGTGCTTTCATACCACGCTTTGTTCATGTATGTATGCATGTGGGTGTCTGCGTGTGTTTTTGAAATAGCTCAGGTATTGGATATTCATTATTGGCTCTTCACCGAGCTTGCATAGTGGGTTGGGGGGACGTTTCGTCACCAAACTAGGTGACATCATCAGCGTAACTTCTCGCACAGCAAAGGGGTCTTGAAGTTCACAACATTTATACCACGTTCCCCTACATGTATGCACGATCGTTGCGATTCCGTTGCCACATATAGAACAAACGACCTCCGTAGATACTTCCTAATTGCGTCTCAAATAGCCTCTGACAACCAAGTCCAGCTTCTGGCCTGCACGAGTGGCTCCCCGAGCCCGGCGGAACTGCTTCTACCAACAGGAGAAAGGGCGAAGGCGAGTGACTGGCGCCTGAAAACCAGTTTGCTTGCAGATGGAGCTCGTTAGCCTGGGAGGGCATTTCATCTAAGGGAAGGAAAACCCTGATTTTAGACCTCCGCTGCCTTGCGGGATACCCGATCGCGGGAAAGGCTTCGGGAGAAAACCCCGAGGAAAAACCTGGAACCGAGTCTGGTAGACCACCTCTTTCTGGCAACTCCCTGCTGCCTTGCAGGTCGCACTTGGTTGTGCAAAGGCTAGAGAAGCTGACTCGAACTAACGCCGAGTGGTGCTGGGGACGCCGCTTTGTATCCAAATTCCCAAGAACCTTCTTTGAAGCCGACTCATCCTCCAGGAGGAGATAGTCGCACAAAAGTAAAAAAGTAAATTTGGTTGAGGTACTCTGTTGTTGAAAACTATGCCTCCAGACATTCCCGTGCATGGCGTGTTATACCGGTGGCAAGGATTAAACATTGATTCCAATCGAATACATATCCTTTACGATCTGCGCTTATTTATACCAGATACTTGCGGTCGTGTCTTCTCACAGCCAATTGACTCCCGTGTATTCTTGTACCCCAGTCTTGCAATCAGTTATGCTGAGAACCGCATCTAGTTTGGTGACGAAACTTCTGAAGTCCACTATGCGATCTCGGCGAACACTCAATAATCAACATCGGTATATGTATCTAGGTTTATAAGCTGCCCCAATACTGCTCAAACTTTTTATTTGCTTCCACTCTGTCAGGAAGGGCTCAGTCCATTTTAACTGTTTCAGTTCAGAAGACTTTGATATTCGCCGAGGCGCCAAACAAGGGTGTGTTCTTGCTCCCACGCTGTTTGGCATTTTCTTTCCTCTGCTTCTGAAGCACGGTTTTAGGACGAGTACAGATGGCATTTACCTATACACGCGAAGTGATGGCAAGCTTTTCAAACTGAACCGCTCGAGAGCACCAACCAAAGTACTCTATGTGTTCTATCTGTCTAGGCCTGGGCAACCTGACATTCTTTACCCCACACAGTCTCTGAGTTAACACCTACGGTCGCTAATGGAACTGTTTTTCGTCGGCATGGAAAGACTTTGGGTTAACAATCAGCAGGAGCAAGACCAAAGTCCTTGGTCAAGGGACTGTATCGCCACCAATCATCACTGTTGGAAACTGTCAGCTTGAACCAGTACATCATTTCACATATCTTGGTTCAACCATTGCGGATAACCTCTCACTAGACACGGAGATTGATAAGCGGATTGGCAGAGCAGCTGTCTGTTTGTTCCGAAAGAACTATCGTGTTTTGGTAGCAGCAAGTTGACTGTAAAGACAAAGATGATGGTACACAGCGCGTTCATCTAAATACTTCACTGTACGGCAGTGAAACTTGGACCACCCACGCAATACACGTAAGCTGAATGATTTCCATCTTATCTGGAACATATCGTGGATGGACAAAGTGACTAATGCTGAAGTGTTTCAAAAAATGGTCTACAGAGCATGTTCACTCTACTACGACAGCACCGCCTGAAGTGGCTTGGCCACGTCTACAGACTGGAAAATCGTCGTATTCCGAAAGATCTACTCTATGGTGAGTTGCAATTAGGAAGTCAACCATTGGGCAGACCGCACCTGCGCTACAAAGACCTTTGCTAAAAAGATATGAAAGCTCTTGGCATTGACCCCGCAAGTTTGGAAGAACTTGCTCTTGACCGCTCACATTGAAGGCGTTGTGTAAAGCGTCGTCTACAAGCTGGAGAGGAGCAGCTTCAATTCTTATCTGCTAAACACAGATCATGACGCCGGCGTGCAACTGACGCCGATTGACCGAGTGCTGCTTATCATTGCCAACGCTGCAGGAGAGATTGTTCCTCCCCAATTGGACTGTTTAGTCATTCGATAAGCTGTGGAACATGAAAAAAATCATGCGATTGTTATGTGCATCCATGGTAGACATCGACCGAATGAGAACAATAAGGCCGTGATACGCTCAGCTTGGTAGCGATGTACTTCATCTTCTCATATACCTATCTAGACTCCTCGCGTTGGAAAGCAAGAATTCGAATCTCTTCACAGAAGGATTAATTGAGGTACGATTCACAGCGGCTTACAACGAATGTGTGGCCTTCTCCTCACTACGCAAAAACCCACTGCATGAAGATCTACCTTGCCAGCTTCCCTTACCTGTTCGCAATTCTTGGGTATGGTACGAAAGCACAAGCCTGATCCAGGCAATGTGCCGCACAGTCAGAGACTGCACGTAGGCTATGGTACTGTCAGGTTGCCCAGGCCTAGACAAATTTCGGTTGTGTATAGTCGGTGCACCTTGATAATCAGTTATCCATGCTACCACTACTAGTCACTTTGGAGCGATGTGCACATCACATCGTTTATTTTTTTTGGTCCGACATTTCTCTTTTATACATTAGAGTCATAGGCATCGATTGCCTTCACGTAGGTCAAGGATAGAACCTGCGGAAACCAAAATATTTTGCTCCATCCTTTGCAAGCATTTTCATGTCGCATACATCCTACTAGCGGTTTGTGTTGTTTGCACACATTAGTTAAGGACAGTGAGATCACTGGGAGAATGTTAAACAAGGTTTGAGCTTGTAAACCACTGTTGGATCAGGTCGGAAGCACTGTGTATTGTAGCGTCAAAGATACAACATATTTTTCGCGGATCGGCTGGTGTAACTACGGATCCGAAATATCCTTCCTTCCACTAGCACCCTCATTGTATCAAAATTTTTCTTGTGTGGTTTATGTCGCTTTTCTCCCTTCACATTTTCCAACGATTCACCTCATCTAATTAGATTCAGTTTGTGATGCCACGTACAGCGGATTATTTCAGCGCGTGCGCATTCACTCTGTTCTGATGTTTGCTACCATACCCAAGATCACACGCGCTTGTTATACTAGCATTTGGAAAATGGCAACTGCTCCGCCGATAGCTTTCCTTTCTAAACACAGCAGGTGTAAGGTGTGTGTGTAACAGTTGCTTTCCCACTGCGTGTGTGCACCGAAATTCAGGTCATGTATTGTTCAAATGTCGGAACGCGCTTCACCTGCCAGTGTGTCATTGAGTTAGCTGTTTAGAAAGCAAAACAAACAATTCAATGTTGTTTGCAATGGGGTATATGAATGCCTGGTTTGCCATCCTACCGGTTAATCGCCGAGATTTTAGCCAATGTATATTCCAGTGAAATCTGACTGATTCGGTTAGGATGGTTCATTCTCTGGTCAATTAATAAATGTTTTGGCCACGTATTTGGTGTTATCACGGCTACATGACCCGAAAATTAACAGACACCTTTATCGTGTAGCATCATTGCTTGACGGTAGAATCGAGACTCATCAATCTTAGAGAGTAGATCATCATCATCACAGACAGCATTACACCGGTAGCATGTACCAAATGCTTAACTGCCACACAACCATTAAAAAGTAAAATCCTAAAAGATAGGGAAGGGTGGGACTTAAATAGCTACGGATTCTATAGAAAAGTAAGCATAAAAAAACTGGGAAGCGGTGTTTACACCTCGAATGGAACATGCATTCAAACAAGTTTCGTGAATGAGTAGAGCGACATCAGCATGGCAGCTTCCTTGCGGCTTTCACTGTCATGCATCATAACAAGCTTTTCTCGTCACTCCGCTTGACAACATACAAGATTAAGCAAACACTCCAACAAGATACTTAGTGCAAGACCGCCATTGAACACGGTTTTGGGACATATCCTGAAGCGTAACTAGCCATTGCGATATCTGATCGCGGGGACACCAGCCAGGAAGACGCGCTGCGCCAACTTTGGAAAGGTTACTAGTAAGGGTTTTTAATTGCCCATGCCATGTGACGGTTTGGCCACCACGAGATTCACGCCAATCAGGATGTGGCGTCGCAAAGAGAATCCGTTTTGGAAGTCGGTGGTCCGGCATCCGTAAAACGTGACCCAACCAGCGTAACCTATGCAGGTTGATCTGCTTCTCTATATCAACATTACTACCAAACAACTTATTTCGGAGAGCATCGGTGCGTTGGCGATTGTAACGGCTAACTCCTAGAATGTTGCGGAGACATCGGTTGTCAAATACTTGGAGAGAGTAGATAACAAAACGACTTTATTCATTCACACTGGAGAATGCTTCTTCTTGGTTTTGATCCCCGCATCTTGCTTGGATGAGATCCCCACCATGATAAATGTTCCGAATTAATGTATAGGTTGTCTTAACCAGCGTGGGGACCATCGGTTAATGGCTTATGAAAGTTTCATACCGCTACTCTCATAAATAGGGTTCCTCTTCTCGGAATTACAATAAACTTGAGCACTAGACTGCACAAACAACGAAGTTTGAGTATCTTCCTCCGTCGACTATATGCTCGATATGACTTATACTGGCTGTCGTAAAGTAACACTGTTTTCTCTTCAGCTAGAGCTTAGAGGGGCTTGAATTCCTTCGCTACCTTACCTCCAGTGACCACTAATTAACTTATGTATTTGAACCGCTTGAAATATTCACGATAGCGAGTGGAAATGCATTACCAAATGCATAGTTTCATAGAATAAACATGCCTACTAAGTCGACAACGATTCGAGTATGAAGCAGGCCAGTGGTTCAGATGCCGTTGTTATGGCAACTGACGCAGAGTGAAGCGTTGGCCTGCCTCTCCACGCAAGACAATGTCCTCGCTCTTTTCACTACCAGGTGTTAAACAAGCTTTACTTATCACTATACCAGACAAACATTCAGCCAGCCACCAACATCGTGTTTAACACAGTATCGGATAGAATAACGCCAGCAGCGAACCATGAATTTCATCATTTGTCTGCATGTTATTGGTTAAAAATCGTTCGATAACCTCGAGTTAACTAAATGCCCCCACCCAATGCCGTATTTCACCGTCGCTCATTTTACTCTAACTTATTCCTTTTGCTTACAGCCGATATGGTAGACAAGAAATTTCTCGCGATCATAAAGCCCTATTCTATATCCGTCCTCCGGCTCCTGGTGCGTACAAGTTGTTGATCTATGCGAATCATCGGCAGCTCGATTCAACATCTGGTACGAACGGCACCGAAGCTTTTGACACTCAGCTCGGGTCACGGAACAAGTATGGCGCCGTATGCGAATACCGCCTGGTCGCAAAGTTTGGTCCAAACGTCTCGTTGCCACCCTATCCGCCGTGTCAGTCCCCCATGTACGGTCCCAGTAATGTGAGTTCATCTGGAATGACACATTATTGCTTAGATGTAAATCGTCACACACCTAAATAGTAATCCAAAAGTATCCAACATCAATAGTAGAATGCGCCGTGTTTAGTTGACCCAACACTGGGGTACTCACAAACAGCGAGGTTGTAAGCGCCCTGGCTATTCGAGAGCGTCTCTCGTTGGTCAGCATCATTGACAGCGTTACACCGGCACCAAGTGCTTAACTGCCACACAACCATAGTGAAAATTCTAAAATATATGAGGAAGGGTGGGACCTCAAAAGCTACTGAACCTATAAAAAATTGGACGCAGACACACTGGAGTGAGGTGCCTACACCTCGAATCAAACATCCATTCAAACAAGTGTTGTGAATGAGTATTCACTGTCCTGCCCATCATAAACCAACTTTTCCTCGCACTCCGCTTGACAACCTACAAGTTTAAGCAAACACTGCCAAGAAGATGCTGGTGAAAGACCGCCATTGAACACGGTTTTGGGACATATTCTGAAGCGTAAATAGCCATTGCGATATCTGATTCGCGGGGCCACCAGCCAGAAGCCGCGCTCGCCGACTTTGGAAAGGTACTAGTAAGTGTTTTTAATTGCCTATGCCATGTGACGGTTTGGCCACCACGAGATTTACGCCTACGCAAAAGCGATCCTTTTTGGAAGTCGGTGGTCCGGCATCCGTAAAATATGACCCAACCAGCGTAACCTATGCAGGTTGATCTGCTTCTCTATATCAACATTACTACCGAACAACTTCTTTCGGAGAGCATCGGTGCGTGGGCGATTGTAACGGCTAACTCCTAGAATGTTGCGGAGACATCGGTTGTCAAATGCTTGGAGAGAGTAGATAACAAAACGACTTTATTCATTCACACTGGAGAATGCTTCTCTTGGTTTTGATCCCCGCATCTTGCTTGGATGAGAAGAACGGTGAAAATCCCCATTATGCAAAACTGTTCCGAATTCCTGTATAGGTTGTCTTCGCCAGCCGTAACACGCTTTCCGCGCCTTGATTATCAAACACTCAAGAAGATGTTTTACAACAAGACCGCCCGGGAACACGATTTTTGTGCCATCTCATATAGTAAGAAAGCCACTATGACTTTCACCTTTGGACCCCGACCTGGTAGTACCAACCGCAGCTACTTTAACAATCAAAGCGTTCACCTGCTTGAGCCAAGTCAGAGTCTGGCCACTCTTACAACGACGCCATTCCGAGTTAGGAGTGGCGAACAAAATCGCGTTAGGAAAACGATGATGTCCCATGCGCAATAGGTGGTATAACCATCGTTAACTTGTTTTACGCTATCAAAGATTCTATTACGGATAGTTGCATTACGTATCCGATGGTGCCAAGTAACTTTGAGAATTAAATTTACCTTAAAGAGCTAGTATTACACTCAAACTCAAAATAGTCCCCTCTCAATAGAAAGAGCATGTTGGTTACGGCACTGATTTCAGTGGATGGACAGAGTGACTAACGCTGAAGTACGTTCCAAAGCTGGTCTACAGAGCATGTTCACCCTATTACGTCAGCGCCTCCTGCGGTGGCTTGATCATGTCTATAGAATGGAAAATGGTCGTATTCCGAAAGATCTACTCTATGGTGAGTTGCAATTAGGAAGTCGACCTTCAGGCAGACCGCAATTGCTGGTACAAAGTCCGTTGCGAAAATAGATCTGACAGCTCTTGGCATTGACCCCGGGCGAGTTGTGAAAGAACTGCCTCTTGACCGCTCCTTTGGGAGGCATTGTGTAAAGCGTCGTCTGCAAGCTGGGGAGGAGCAGATACAGCTCTTGGCTGCTGAACGCAGATCACGCCGTCAGCGTGCAACTGATGCAATGCAACCGAGATCTGACTTTCGTTGCCATCGCTGTGGGAGAGATTGTTCCTCCCGAATCGGACTGTTTAGTTATTCAAAAAGCTGTAGAACATGAAAATTCATTCGATTGTGATGTACATCCATGGTCGACATCGACCGAAGGAGGCAAATAACAACATTGTTGTTCATACAATCTTCGATTATTCTCCAATCTTATATAGGTTCAGTAGCTTTTCTGGTTCCACTCTTCCCCATATCTTGTAGAATTTGTTTACTATCTCATGGTTGTATGTCAGTTAAGAATTGGCTATTGCTTATATATTGTTGGGGTGTGGGCGTGATACTACCCGGTTGCCCAGGCCGAAGTAGAGGAGTTGATCTTGAGGACTCCCACCTCAAGCCTTTGGCCCGAAGGCCTAACCCGCAAGGCAGCGGAGCGAGATTAAGGATCGCACCTATCGGGGCCGGATACCGTAGGTACATTTCACAAGCCATTCGCGAGGTAGAGACCAAGCAGGGACTCCCGACATCATCCCAACCAGTCGAGCCGGTGATCCTTGCGGATTCCTACGCCTCTTCTGGTATACCATGTCCGCGAGGGACAAGGAGACTGTGTTTGTCTGGCTTCTCACCATTGACCAACCTGGTATGAGTAACTCTGAAGATGCCACGAAGACATCACCCAGTATAGCTCAATGGATCATCGCGGCACGCAAGCCGCTGCACCACGTCAAGAGCGTCAGTCTCGCGCAAACGGGACTTGTTACCGGTGTCCTGTTTGTCCTATGTTGATTCTCCATCTTGACGTTCCGTACTACAACATCAACTTCTTTCACTTGAAGCGCAGTAATTACGCGGCACGTCGCTCAACCCAGTTTAAACAAAGCTACCTTTCTGGCCATCGATGAAGTGCTGCAATCTGGTTGTCGTTATCTGATCTGTAACTTCTCAACAGAACAATGCTTACGTCGGGTCATGTACAGTCTACCAGACTATCTGGCAGCAGTCGTGTGGTGCAGACATATGTACACGACATTGATACACCAA